>OX388305.1:13965081-14264158 GCA_947579605.1 Athripsodes cinereus
GCACCAGCATTTTAGCCATGTTCGACACATTGCCATTTATGACAATGGGTCGAAGTGCACCGTTTACTCTAGCACCGGCCACTTTCCTTCTTTCAATGTCCCTATCGCATCTTCCATCCCTCGTACACATACTTCCCAAACATACATACTCACGTACTTGCTCCAAACATTCGTCACCAACTTTGATCTCGCAAATAGTTTTTTCATTCTCTCTTTCAAACACAAGAACTTTCGTCTTCATAACATTCATTTTCAAACCATTTAAATTGCAACTGTCATACACACACTTAACAATCTCTTGTAAGTCCCTTTCACTCTCAGCCATTAACACCAAATCATCTGCGTACATCAATGCATTCACCCGAAACCCATTCAGCTCGACACCAACATCCATCTCTTTCACAGGTCGCATACAGTAGTCGAAGAATAGGTTGAACAGCTACGGAGACATGACACAACCTTGCTTCACTCCCTTGGTGAGGACAAACCACTCCGAGAGTGTTAGTTACCCTCACGCAAGCGGAGCTTCCCACGTAAATGAAGAGATTGCGCGGATCAACCGTTTTCATTCACACTGCTTTCAATGTCGTCATACCTTACCTTACCTTACCTCAGCCTTCTTCTTGTGTCCAGTATTGAACAAAGGCCTCCCTCTTGGACTTCCATAAATCTCTGTTGGACGCTACTCTCTTCCAGTGCAGGCCCGCCACTCTCTTAATATCGTCGGACCATCTTGTCTGAGGCTTGCCCACGCTTCTGCGTCCTGTTCTAGGCCTCCAATCTAGCACCTTCTTCGTCCATCTATTATCAGACATACGTGCCACATGACCTGCCCAGTTCCACTTTAGTTCTGCAATTCTTTGAGCCACATCTGTCACCCCGGTCTTTTCCCGTATCCAAACATTTGTTTTTCGGTCCCTGAGTGAGATGTTTAACATCCTCCTCTCCATTGCTCTTTGTGTAACTTGAAGTTTATTGATAATTCTTTTTGTCAGAGCAGATGTTTCGAACCCATAAGTTAGCACTGGAAGTATACATGCATCAAATGTTTTCGTTTTCAGGTGAATGGGAATGTTTGGGGATTTTAGGACATTTGAAAGCTTGCCAAATGCAGCCCATCCTAAAGCTCTTCGTCTTTCCAGTTCAGCTTCCATATTATCCCTACCCAGTTTGACAGTGTGACCCAAATAGACATAAGATTCTACTCTTTCAATATTTTGACCATCGATTGTAATTGGTTGGGTTAGGCCTGTGGTAGACATAATTTTTGTCTTACTCATATTCATTTTCAATCCTACCTTACCGCATTCATCTCTCAAGTCAGCTAACATTCGAGCAATCTCCATATCTGTGTTAGCAAAGAGCACTATGTCATCTGCAAATCTAAGGTTTGTCAATCTTTCTCCGTCGATATTAATGCCACAATCGTCCCAGTCCAGCTTTCGGAAAACATCCTCCAGTGCCAATGTGAATAGCTTTGGAGAAATGGTATCTCCTTGTCTAATTCCCCTCATGATATTGATTTTGTTCGATGGTTCATGGAGTTGGATGGTAGAGGTAGCACTGCTGTAGATATTTTTAAGGAGATTCGTATATCTTTGATCAATCCTACAGTTTTTTAGACCTCTCATAACCGCCCAAGTTTCAATGGCATTCTTCATTTGCATTTGCATTTGCACCATCACATTCAAACAGATCTTCGAAATACTCCTTCCATCTCCGTAACACACATTTATCATTCACTAACATACATCCATCCCTGTCTTTTATCCCTTTCATACTGTTCACACTTGAACCTGTCCTCTTTCGTTTCACTTCCTTCCAAAAAATCTTCATATTTTCACTCGCATGCGTAGACAATTTCTTACATTCTTCATCTTCAAGCATTTTTTTCTTCATTTTCACAATTTCACGCACTTCCTTCTTGCATGTCTTGTAAACTTCTTTCTTTCGCTCTTTTTCAAATGTGTCACACTGTTTCACACTCAGTAAGTCTTTCCAAGCATTCTTCTTCTTATCTACAGCTTCTTTCACATCATTATCCCACCATGCATCGCCTTACTTACGTCCTACTTTAGCTTCACCACATGTTTCTTTTGCACTTCCTACAAGCACACTTTTTAAGACATCCCACCTTTCATTCATCGTTAGATCATTCTTTTCGTTCGCACTCAGCTTCTCATTCACAGTTTTTACATATTCATTCTTGACACTCTCATCTTTCAGTTTTTCGACTCTCAATCTCATAGATGGCGTGGACTTTTGTGTTCTTGAACGCCAACCGGAGAATAGATTTATTCTTGAGACGACAAGAAAATGATCCGTCTCTAGCTCAGCGCCTCGATACACTCTAGTATCCGTGGTCGCCTTCCTGAGACGAGAGTCCACACACACGAGGTCAATCATCGATCTTTCATTTCCTCTCTCCCAGGTATACATGTGGATCTCCTTGTGGGCGAAAAAGGTATTCGCCACAAAGAGATCCATCTCCAAACACACTTCAATTATTCTTTTACCATTATCGTTCACTCTACTATCTCCATTCATTCCCAAAACACTTTCAAGTTATTCCTCCTAACGCCCACCCATCCATTCAAATCACCTGCCAAGATCAATCTTTCATTATCTTTTTTATCTTCTGCAATCTTTCTCACGCCATTCCAGAACTCTTCCTTTTCCGTCTCTATGGCGTCATTCCCAGGACCATACCCTGGTCTTTTGATATAGGTACATAATATTATTATTAGAAAACGGGAATCCACAACCGTGGCAGCTTTCGGATAACAGAAAATGTCTATTTGTCCAAGGCCATCTCATACTTATCAGTAAGCTCAGTGAATATTTAGTTAAAAAGCAGTCAATTACATGAAACACAACCATCTTGTAATTGACGCCTAAAACGTAAATTCAAATGTCAGTAGGAAGATTAATTTATTTTTTATATTTGTGTATAAATGTTAGCTGGAGCAGAGTGCTTGAGCAATAATAAACCCGCCTTTGGCTTTTTATTTATTTTTTACTTTATTGTTTTATGTTTTGTATGTTAGCCAATAAATAAATATTTATTTATTATTTATTAAGATTTCATGACGATCAACCCTAATTTCTTAAAATGGAGGCTAATTATTAAGACTAAAACTGCTTGCTTAAGTACTAATGTACTTATAATGCTTCTATAAAGTACTCGATGAAGAGTATTGAAAAACATGGCGACTATTCATAAAAAGTAATGGAATAAAAAAATTACAACAACTATGCAGTGTGCCATTTTCCGAAGGGCGTTAAGAAATTAATGCAATTATGGTATATATTTACAGTAAAAATGACTTCCCCACTTTCCATCAGTGGGTGTAATACACTGAATTGATAGATTTATTATTTGTTCTGCATTCATGTAAATTATTAATAATAAATAGTTATAGAAAGTAAACTTAAGTTTTTAATATTTAGTAAAAACTATACAGCCGGAACAACCAACACAAAACATACTTCTATTCTATCAGTCTATAAAGCATACTTATAAATAATATCTGAGTACTCTACTAGCACGTTATAAACAAGATTGCTCTGTTAAGATTCTTGTGTCAGATACTAATAGGAGCATTTGTGCTTGTAAATGTATAGTTCAAGACCACTATAGGAGCAATTGCGCTTCCTCAAGTATATTATAAGTATATTATTGGACTTGATAACATCCTGCAAGTTGATTATAAGATCGTTATAGAAATAAATGTTCCTATAACTGCGCCCAAATCCAGGGTTATTACACGCTATAAGTATTTAATAAGTGCAAAAAAAATAGTCTTAAGACTGTTATTAAGTACTTATTTTGCTAGTTGGGTGAGGTCAGTGAGGTTTCCTTAATTTGGCCGCTCCATCTTCTTGGTACTCAGCCATTTCCACGTCTCCGTTCCACAGCCTCAGTGATTAAATGTCTTCCCGGGTTCTCAGGCTCTCTTCTCGTAATGTGCCCGAAATTTTCCAAGATGCTCTATTTGCATAAAGTTTATAAAATTGAAAATATTATATTATAATAAGTATTATTCTATTTATTATGTATAGTTTTAGTTGATGTAGATATCTAGGTATTGAAATCATCGAATAACTCATGTAAAGACTACCAAAGTATTGTAATGAGTTTTCTCAAGTAGAGACGAAAAAACCTCTTGAAGTGAATTATCATTAATGATTTTAAACAATCTCTTTGTTGATAAAGTAATTACAATATGCTTATATTAGACAATTAAATAAAAAAAAAACTATTTAGAAACTAGATATTTGTATGATATATACAATATTATATGTTATCATCAGAAATTCGGTTCAGTAAATTTTTCTATTTCTTATAATAATATGCTCTAAATTTAAAAAAAAAATATTAACGTATATTTTCGTTCAAAAGTATTTCAGAGTAAAAGGTTGTTCGTCTTGTTTGTATATAAGTTTAAGCATCGAGGCTCTCAGCAGCTACACAAATATAATAATATCTACATCAAGTAGGTACTTTACAGCATTATTATTATTGCCTTCAAACCTTTTGTGTAGTAAAATTTTAATAATTTACTTATGCACGTACACAACAATAAATAGGTACATTATCAACCCACGTACGTACATATTTATATACTGGGTGTCCCTATGTATAACAAGTGGTACATAACGGCACGAACTGAAATCGTTAAGACTGCGGAAATAATAAATTGTGTTGACATATATCGTGAATATTCTAGGCAGCGTTGGCATCAGGTTCCTTTTATCTTCCTCTTATGGTTATTTGTTATATTGTTCGATAGGATGTTATCAAAACTGATAACTCCATTGACTCAAAATAGAATAGGCTCCATTATAGCCTATGCTGCAAAAAGGATCATTGTAAGGTGAAAATTACCTCTTTCTGAATCTTGAGTACAAATTTCCATTTCAGTTCTTCTTGGATGAAAAACAAAAAACATAGCATAGTAATTCCACAGATGAATATTTATTTGCGAACCAGTTTTCAAAGGCTTTCGCTCTTATCATTAGTCAAATCTCTAATTAGGTAAATTTTAACGAGTGTTTCTTTCTACTACGAATTATTGATCACGAAAAATACGTCTTTCAATTTATCAGGTCATTCTCTTCTTCTTTTTCTTCTCCTTTCAGAACATATCCATCTGTTTACTTAATTTTGTTTATTAGGTCTTATGTATACACGTGGCAGTGACGCATACCTTTTGTAATATATCACGGGGCTGTTTCAAAAGAAAATCGTATGGCTGAGATGACAATTCCAATGTGAAACGCACTCAAGCAAGGATAATATGACACTGTACAACTGTACATGCTCTCTAAATACTCTAGTATTACGTACTTGTGCACAGTAGGTAGATACATATACGAGTACATACGCATAGTCGTTTGAGCTCAACATTCATGTTACACAGTAATAAAATTATCTCTTCAACTTCTTTACTTTATCTTGAAATTTGAATCGTATAATGAACATTTTATATAACATTATGGCTGTACAAAACATTTCAACGCTTTATTGCTTATTTCCTTCTGTACCACTGTTGTTTATTATCTGGTGACTTTAGTCAGGCGCTGTGAATGATTACTTGATATGTAAGAACTCGAAAATACAAATGTTAACATATTATCGTTTGTGTTAGTCCTCCTTCTTTCTTCTATTATATGCGGTCATCACTTAAATTACAATGGTTCATGTCTCTGACAACCGTTTACATTCTTCTTTGTAAGTCCATTTTGATAACCAGTTGTAGGTATATAAAAGAGGAGATTCGCGGACTTACGAGAGACGTGCGGAAAGCTTAGGGATGAAAATGGATGTGAATTGTTCAAGAGAGATATGAGCGGGAAGTAAAAACAGTAAATCAAATGCAATTGTGAAAGTAACAACACAGATCGAGCTTGTCCCAAATTGATAAATGAATTTTGTATTTTAGCTACTAACGCAAAGTTACATACATACATTATATACAATGCATTAAACACACATATTATGTCACACCCAAACCCAGGACAGTTTACAAAAGATAATTCTTCATTTTGCCCTAGCCGGCAATAGAATCCGGGACCATGTGTCTTAAAAGCAAGAGCGATAATTCCACGCGACATCAGCCATCAGTAATGGCACTAGATGTGCCTAAAATCCATAAATAAGAAGACTTGCACAGACGCACTTGTTTTATTATTATTATTTTTTTTAAATTTATTTATTTAATAAAAATGTTACAAAATAATACATATTACTTACATACAAAAATAAAAAAAGTTTACAAAAAATGTACTCATCTGGCGAAGCTAATAATATAGCTTGTGTCCAGACGGTAATACATAACTATATACTTATATTTACAATATTTACAAATTAACACAGTAAGTACAAAAACCATAGCAACCATAAAAAATAAAAACAAAAAAACAATATAACAATTTTAAATTCTTTAACAAATCATGCTCATTCTCTCTTCAATACCTTCAATCAATATTAGGTATTTTCTTTTGCCATATGTGTTTTTAGCATGGTTTTAAATATGCTGTACTCCTTAATATTTCTAATACTAATAGGTAAATTATTTAAATACTGTATACCTCTATGGACAAAATGGTTGATAGCAGTGGTTGTACGTCTTTCGCTTTGAAGAACGATTCTATCCAATCTACTTCTACTACTAGTTGTAATTCTACTTTCCCCTTTGTATTTATGTATCTGAAGTATTGCAGCTCTTTTGAAAATAGTCTCTTCGTTCATCATTTGGAAATCTTCGAAGACCTTTTCCGTTATATTTGTATTGCAAATGATAAAGACAGAAGTGTTGAGAATAGTGAAAAGAAGTCTTTTTTTCACAAGCATATGATGCTTTGATTTATTTAAAATACCTCTCTTAATAAAAATGTTAATATATGTGGTTTTCTTTTTGATATAGCGATGCGAAACGTGATAGTATTATTTGAAGACAAAGTTACATTTCAAGCAATATTTAGTCAAATTTTGACAGATATTGTCAATTAATAAAATTTTCAAACTAGAACACATCATATTTAATTTTATTTTAAGATATGATAATCTTCATTAATACTAACTTCCATTGAAAATATCCCGCAGCGCGGTAGAAAAAAAGCCGCCACAAAAATATAAAACTTGTTGAAGGTCTTAACATGTTAGTTTAATAAACTGAGTACCTACCTAACATATTCTGGTTGATTTGAAATGGATTACGTCTTCAAAATTTTCAAAATGCGATATGAAACGCAGAATAGGCGCGCAGGTTGTGAAAAATAAATGCTTTCTCTTTGTATAAATTTCCTTAATTGCTTTGGTAGAAATAATGTATTATTTACTTTCAAGTCAAGTAAATTAGTACCATAAGTCATTTGATAAGTCTAGACGCTTTAGACCATGGGTGGCCAACCTTTGCAACAGCCGGGCCAAATTTCAGAATGAGATTTCCTACCGGGTCGCACAACAATAAAGGTACTCCATAAATGGAACATTTGATAATTTTACTTCACCTTAAAATTTCTACCCCTCTGTCGCCAAATTTTCAAAATGGTATAGGTATTTGAAATTTTTCAAAACTCCTCGATTTTCTTAAAGAATATTTTCTTTTCTCAAAATACCTCTTTCAAAAAAGTAACTGGTACTTGTACCGACTATCATTAAAAAAAATGTGCATATGCTTCGCGGGCCGCGGGATGGCCACCCTTGCTTTAGACAATACGAGTAGGTATATAGAAAATTTATGATACGGGGCATTGCTGTTAATTGGGAAATGTAATGAGATATTTAACGCTTTTCAGTGATAATCATGATTAAGTGGAAACGTACATTTTCTTGAGTTTATCTATATTTTGATGATTTTATACACGTGTTTTGAATTTTAAATTTCATGTCTTTGACATTTGATTTATTTGTGTTGTGCTTTTGAATTTTTATATTCTGTAATTTTATTTTTAAATTTTAATATGTTTTATATAATTTCTATTACATCGTCTTTTATATGTGTATGTGTTGTGTATTCGATTTTATTGTTGAAAAAATGTTTATATATATCATGTAATAAGGGCTTTTGCCGTAGGATGAATAAATAAATAAATAAATAAATCTGTAGCCAAAAAAATTTACATCATCATGTACAAATGTATTCTATAACGAATCTCAAGTGTGTTGGATAACTTACTTGATATTCGTTATATAATATTATTTAGAGAGATTTTCCAAAATAAGGAAGAATTGTCTCTATAAGGAACATGGGAACCTTTTTAATTATTTATTTCAATACAATCGATATTAGCACTCTTGAATTAGTGCTCTTCAAAATGTCTACAAGTGTACCTACACGAAAACATTGAGAGATTTAAAATGTAGGTTCGTAGTGAAAATTTGAACAGTTAAATTAAAAAGTAGATTAAAATGATTTTTTGCAGTGTGAACAAAAATATGTACTCTACAACAATAGATATTCTCTTCATTTTCTAAAAAGAATTTTAGTGAATTTTTTAAAAGAATTTTACTTATAAATACGATTATTCTTGAAATTTTAACATCGATCAATTTAAAACGATAAACTAAGGTAATATTTGATGAAGAAGTCAACGTGATGCAGCATACTTTTTTATATATATGTTTCAAACTTGATGTGGAACGTTTTTTCTACTGCACAATAAATTTATATTTTGTCATGACGTGGACATTTTACATCAGTCACATTTGTTACCATCTGACACTAACAACGTAATGAGATAACCTCTATTCGATGTCAATGATGGTATTGTAATAGAATGCTCTGCTGGCGTAGGCATGAAAAAGGAAACTATGAGCATGAAAAATGTTAAATTACTGTACGTTTTCTTAATTAAATATTAATGACATGATATGGCTTGACAACAGATGTTATAAATCATTCCACTTGGGAATTTTTTTTCGTTTTAAAACATATTTGGAAATATATGCCCCCTTCTTTCTCAGAAGACGCAACTCTGTAATACGCATATGTCAAGAGAAATTAAATTATTCAGAGAGTACAACAAGTTATTCATATATGTTTATCAGAAAATATTCTGAATACGTGGGTGAAGAATATGGTAGAATCTACTAGTTTTTATAAATAATTCACTGGTTTATATTAAAAAAATAATAGATATAATCAAAATAATATGTAATAACACCATAAACATGTCTCTCTTACATTATGATTACATAACCGTGGTGGCCCCAGAACAGAGTAGATTTTCCATTTTGTTTCTGTAAATTTTCAAATGTCCCGCAAAAGACAGGCAATATTCAAGACATTTAATCAATATCAGATCCGCAATAAAGTATGCTACCCATCCTGAATGTCTTTTTTATGGCACAATGGGCAGAATCTGTCATTAAACGTAATAAGTCCACCATCTACGCCACTTGAGGAATACGTTGTGATGATGACGATTCTGGATGATTTTGTTTTGACGCCGTTTAACAGTCCCTAGACCGTCTCAAGGGTGCCGGTGAAGAGTGCAGTTTTCAATTTGCAGTTTTGTGATGGTATATAATTAGATAATTAATCTCAAATTAGGTCGGTTATACTCGTACGCAAATTTATTCATTGTAACTTGCATACTTTTATTTAACAGATTTTAATTAGACGCAAACATTCATAATATTTTGATTAATTATGATCAGGTTTATCTGTTGTTGTTAACCATGACAATTTAAATTTTCTTTTTTACTACAACTTTTTAACGCTCCTCCACGAAAATTCAGGAAGGGTACGAAACTTTTGCTTAATAATTATTTGCTTTGCGCATTACGAATCACATTGCATTTAATAAAAAAGTTATTATTATTATTTTTTATTCTTCATTCATACTGACGTAGGTATGTGTATATATCAATTTGAAACACATTCATTTTCTTTTAAGGTAATAAACTTACTGTATACGATGAACATACCTACATGCCAATATTAACATGACATAAGATATTTAGAAAACGTATCATACTGTTGGTTCAAAGCCGTAATATATCTTGAATAGATACGTGACTTATATATCTACTTATATAATCCTATAAAATCACTTTATAACGAATCACCTGTTAACATTGAGTACACTTATCTACAAAGCAGATGTAGATATTTCTATGATTATGCGCTTGTTAAGTTACGGAGAGAATATGCAGAGTACGTAATAAAAATAAGAAAAATATCTTGGGGAGAGAATAACAACGTATTTTTATTTAAATTGTGTTACGTGGAATGCCTAAAGAATAATAATAAATATATATGTAGTAGGTTTTTTTCTGTATTAAGACATTGTTAAAAGGAATGACATTGTTGCACTCGACATTCTCATTGTTGTGGTTGCAGATGATATGAAAAATAAACTTAAATAACACCGGCATAGAGAGACGGTGCCGTGCGCTGTACCTTAACACCTGGTACAAGTAAATTGTAAGAATAAATTCATCGGAAACAAATCAAACAAAACTACACCGTAGCAAGAATGCAGAAACATGATTTAATGTTGTTTTATTTTAAGAGATGGATTTAGCTTTTTGATTTCGTTCTAACGTGCATTAGAGTATTTTCAGATAAAGCGAATAACAATCGTAATGATTTTTATGAAAAAGTTCAAAATATTCAAACATCAACGCTGAATACTCATTATTTCTCTTTATTCTTCTTATTATTATTATTATCTTATTATACTTCCTCACTTTATAAAACGTAGAGCATTATATTATACTTTCGCTAAAATATTTCAATTTTATTTATTTATTGCGAATCATTTTTTTTAACTTTGTCATCAGTTATTTAATCATCAGATACATGGTATATAAGAAGTCATTTCGGTTTAGTAATAAACAATCCCAGAAGCAGCCCACATAAAGTTTCACAGAATCAGTAAATTTAAAACTCTATTCCGATTGTGTCTAACCATTTAATTTTTAGTTTTGTCCTTAAAGTTGACATATTCTAACATTTTACCTCCATATCCTTATTTTCCTTTCAATCATCAAATTTCCAAACTTCAGTACAGGGTGCTAAAACCGTACACCATGCGTAACATTTCTATGCCAATTAAATCAGTTTCTGACAATTTATAAGATTTTCAAGATGGTTGATATACTTTATACTCTTATTCAGTAGGTACTTAAGTATACTTTACATGCATGTGGATAGTTACGTGACTAATATTTCTTTCGAAAAGTCAATGTTTATCGAGTCAATTTGATTCTGGTAAGTAGTAAGAAGGTTGGTAAGAATGAAATGAATATCTTATTAATCGAACGACGTTTGATTTAAAAAGAAAAAAAAAGAAATAAAAGTAAAGCAGATAGTATATAAAGTGATTTGTTCAAAAACGTTAAATGTAAAATAAAACCAAATGAGTCCGAATATAAGGGTAAAATCATGATCTTCTTATGTGATATATTTGAGATCGTTGAGAATATTGCAAATCCTATTATTTCTATCATAAGATATAATGCTTGTACCACGTCACTGTAGAAGGCTGTTGTGGAGGAATTCATGAAGTACACTTGACCCACTTTATATTTTTATGCCAAATGTGGTGAAAAATGTCAAGTGTAAATACGAGATATCTTGAGAAAGATCTGAAAAGAAAATAAACCAACACAAGTAGATTTATTCCTTTAAATTAAGTGGCTATAAGAAGGAGCACTTCAATTCTAGAGTCATTACATTTTTGGGTAAATATATTATAACACATTTAGTTAGTTGAATTAATTTTACTTTATGTGTGTATATTTTGTAAAACCATATCTTAACGATAATACGGTTCATAGTTTTATTGGCACTTTATTAAAGTGACTCGGGCTGAAGTGACTTAAAGTGAAGTGACTAAACTGTGTTTGATAAAGACATCAAATATCAAAACCCAGGTCACTTTGATAAAGTACTAGTAAAACAAAATCTATATTTTCAATTACTATTGATAAGAAAGTAGATGTATTACAACCAATATATTAATTTACTCCGAAAAAAAACAGTTCAAGAGGATATGGACTGAAATTGAAACCGAAATTTTGGAAATAAATAACCTTGTTAAACAAGCCTGTATGGATTACATTTTAATAAAAATATTTTTTTCTTTTTTTCCTATCTTTTTTTACATAATATTATTCCTTTTTGAAAGAAAAATATATCAGATACTATTGCGGCTTACATTTCAACTGTTAGATACTTTCAGTAAACATTATCTTAGATCTTATATCTAGAAAGATGTTTCACAACGCTTATTCATCTCAACTAACTTTCTACATTTTAACATTTTTATCCTTCAGTAGGTATCTTTTGAACTTTTAAAACTCTTGTCGTAATTTAAAAAAAATATCTTGAGTAATAATTTTTAATCTTCATTTGATGTAAATTATTATTATCAAAACAGGAACTTTATTTTATTTCCCTATGCTATCTATTTTCTTAAGCCGCATCCCATGTGGGAAATTGATCGCCATATAAATCTGTCCCTAAATACATTTTTCACCTCCTCTGCATTCATACAACTTCCCACGCACTTCGATTTCTCTAACTCAATACACGTCGATCAAGGACTAGGAGAGCCGACCCCAAGTAAATGGGATAAAGGCGAGGGCGAAGAAGAAGAAGAATACACGTCGATCAAGTTACCTAGTTCTCGAACGCCCGCGCTTCCTCGCATTCCTTTTTTGCAGACTAGTATTTCCTTTCTGTTATCTTTTCCTCTTCCATTCGCTCCACATGTCAAAACCATCGCAATTTATTTGCACGCATTCTACCCATAACGCTCTTCTTGCATTCGCTCATTTTTCTTATGTGCTCATTCCTCGCTCTATCACGCAATATTTTACCAACTATTTTTCTCAGCGTTCGCATTTCCATAGCATTTATTCCACTTGTATCCCTCTTCAAGCATGTTCTATTTTCGCTTGCATACATGAGTGACGGTACTAGATTTTACTCTTTTAAATTGAATTATATGGATATATTTTTTTTATGATTGATTTTCTAAGTTATTGCACAGTAGGTAAATGGTAAAATAAATAAATCTTTAAACTTCTATAATAATTATATCGGTTTCATTGACAATTAGATTTTACAACACGCAACGAAAGAATTAGGAATTTGATTTCAACGAATTTTCAATCTTACGTCTTTCTTATTTTATAACTAAAGAATGCAATAATTTATAGTTCTCTTATAAATATGTAAAAACTAAGCTTGCATAATCTCAATAGCGGCGTCCACATAGCTGGATGCGAACGTCAATCATCAAGCAAAAATATTAAATCTTTCGCCGACAATTCGGAGCAAAGAAAACATATAAAGAAGACATATTCGAATGAATGCCTTCATTAATCTCATAGACGGGTTACAAAAGCGTTCATTCGAAGATTTTTTCGGAGAATGCTCCGAATTGTCAGCAATATTGACAACTCCACTGACAATGATGGTATAAAAAACTATGAAAATTATTTTTGAAATTTGGTAACCAACCATACGATTTTCTTAAATTGTGTGAAAATTCCTAATTTTACTTTATTTTTAACTCTAAAAAACTGAATAAAATCCACTTGTAGGGAGATCAAAGATTAATTGGAAATAAAATTTTGTGTTATTTATTTTACTTCGCAGCATCCATTGTAATGGTAGGTATGTGTAATTAAAACATTTCTTCTTTCAACTATTTATTTTTAATTGATTCCTCTCAGTTCCTCCCCTTTAATCATTCCTTTTAAGTCCCTATCTACCCTATATACTTTAATTACCAATACTTTTCTATCCTTGACTGTTTAAAAGGTTTCTGCCTCCTAGTGAGTGAACCCACCCACCCAAAGTCGGAAAAAGATGTCGATATATGATATTGAAGCAATTTTATTCGAAGCAATCTTATTTCAAAATAAGATTGCTAAATTAGTGGTTGGTATATAACCATTCGTATTTGTGTTATATTTGAACTACAAAAATTAGAAAAAATGGATTCATTGGAATATCAAAGTGTTTTTTTTTTATAATTTCATTGAAAATTTCCGTGAAATGCTCTGCAATGCAAAGGTTTTCCACTATTTATGTAAGTTTTTGAATATCTTTTAAAAACCAAGTATTCGTAAAATATCATATAAAAGACAATTATCTTCAACGATTCTGTAACGAAGTATGACACTCATCCTCAATGTCTAAATATTTATTGGCACGGAGAAGATGATTTCAAAGTTTAAAACATCCAAATAGTTTTCTGGAAATGTCTTAATGGTGTGATTGAGTGAATATTGTAAACAGTTTATAAGTTAAATTAATATACATGAAACACTTATTTAGTGCTTCCTGCTTCCGCTCTCATAATCAGTTTTTTGTTTCTAGATTATTTCTCTATCATTAAATAGGTATGGGGGTATATATAGTGAGATGTAAGTTAAAGTACGGATTGGTACTAAAGAGCCACTATATTTTTTTTTTTTTTTTTATTTATTTATTTAAAAAAATGGGCAACATACTTCTTGTACTTGACCAGCCCATCTTTGAATTCATTATTATACACATTTAAAAATAGTTTCAAAAACGGTGAAATAAACCTGCAAGCCGATAGAGCTAATAGAAAATCTATGAAAAGGGATCGCTTCCACTTTAGTTCTGAAGAGTAGTTCTGTTAAATATTAGTCTACAAAATACTTATGAAATTCCTGATAAATATCTTTTCATTGAATTTACTTTTATTTTGTAAATCCCTATAGGTATTTATTTTTGCAAAGAAACACAAATACTGTGTTTACACAAGTACCTACGGTGTAAGTGTTACTATTTTTAATAACATAGATATGACCTGGTTTCAACTTAGAAAGTCATTGTCACACTATTTTTACTACACGCAGTGTTGTTACTCAAATACTATGTCTTAGTGTAAGTCCTAGTAATCTAAATGTCCTCATAAGACGAAAGACGTCTCTCTCACAAAGCAAATCATTAGTAGAATAAAACGCTTGTTTTGTTTATTTCGATACATATTTTGAGTTCGTCGGTAGCCTGGAGGTAGAGTCTCGGCCTCGTGAAGAAGGGGTCCGCGTGGTTCGATACCAGGTACCGGCAAACTCCCTTTTCACGACACAAGCTTTAAGTAGACTGTGAAAGGTGTATAAGGTTGTATTTGGGTTTATAATAAAACCCAGTTATATCTTAAAATATGATTCTACATCATGCAAATAAAACACAGGTAGTCTTAGTGTTGAGTGGTAGTGTGAACATTGGGTATTATGACATTAAAAAATAGGTAAGTTACATATTATTATTGGTTCAAGTAGAAATGAAAATTATATGATACATAATGTGTATTGATTAAAAGTTCTTCGTTTACCATAAAACCAAACGTAAATAAATAAAGAATATAATCATCAGCTGAAAAGTATGGATGGCAATTCAGCTATTGCATTTATACTAAAAGAAGTAGATAATTATCAAAAATATCGACAAAAATAATGCCATTAGGTCGAATATATAAATAAATTTTAGGCACCGTGTCCTTGTTTCAAAACGAATTGAAAATATAACACTTGTGATATTAAATTTTCTTTTATAAATGAAATTTTAATTATTATTTAAAAATATATTGACATACCTACCATGTAAATTATATCCAAATTTCGTTTTATTATTAGAAGAGATATTAGATATGCTTCAAAAGGTTTCTTCCCATTGTTAATAGTACCTATATAGATACGTAAATATCTTCATAAAACATTTAATCGAAGATTTTTCGAACCTTGCATAGGTACAAGTAAATTCTTTTCATCTACAATAGGTATCTTCTAGCCCACAAAGTGGGAATGGCGATATTTCAGCCTCCACAACCTCTTTTTCCTGTCGGAAAGTTTCTATCGTTTCCATGGTAATGCTCAATACTTTTATTTGAGTTGGCTTTACTGATGTAGGTACGTGAATATAAATACTTATTTTTAGCATCAGTACTGGCTTCGTATAATTATTGTTTTTCAGTAACAAAACTTTGCAAACTTTGGAATAGATGGTGTTATCTCATTAGTAAAAATGTAGCGGGTACGTGTTCAATATTTCCAAAAAAAATCTTTTTATATAAGTGATATTTGTAAAAATCGAATATTATATAAAAAAGAATCTTTGTCAAAAATCATTAATATTTAAAGAATTTTCGATATGACTAATAATTTTCGAATTGAAAATATACCGGTCTGACATCGTAAAGGTAACGCTTAAACTGTGTTAAGAGAAACTTCAGAAAAATATCGCTAGATGTCTCACGTGGTTCCACACTGATGGTGCTTTTCTATTACCTACAACAAAGTTGTATATTATTGAACTAACCTAGACACGAACATAATTGACTTTTTGTTTGTTTATTGTTTTTTAGTTTTGTTTTGTTTTTGTTTATTTTATTGTTTATTACCTATACATAAATTGCACAATCAATCATCAAAAAGTATCGTAAAATATCAATCAATCCTCGCCCTCAACGCTCCTCTCGGGAGCACAGGGCAGAAACCAGTCTCCTCCATTCGGAGCGTCTCTGCGACAATCGCGTCACCTCTTCCCACGACATTCCTTGCACTCTGATGTCGTTGTCACAGGAACGGTGTATTGTAAAATAGGGACGCCCGGGCCGATGGAACCCTTGCGGACGGAAGAACAGTGCTCTTTTTGGCCAACTGTCATTGGGCATTCTCAGAACATGTCCCAGCCAGGAGCATCGTCTCTCCCATATTACGGAGATGACAAATATCTGTGGGTGCGTTGGCGTCATATTTTGTGACATGTTCATACCATTTGACATCCAAAATCCTTCTAAGACACTAACTTGTGTCGTATAATATATCAGTTATAATTATTATAATCCAATACATGCGGGGAGAGTTTGTCACTTATCTTCCAACCAAAGTTGCTATATCTTCCAACTACCAGACAAATAAAATCATACTTTTGTATTGTAACTGTAAGCGCGTAGTTTGCAGAATGTATTGAAACTCACACAGACTGTTATTTGTAAGTTTTTTGATAAGGTAAATGGTAAGTTATATACCTACCTTGCTCACTAGCTAGGAAAAAGTTGTGCCTGTTTTCAAAGAAATGGATCCGTATATTTGTAGCTCCGAAGCTTTTAATTCCTACACCATGTACACAATTACGTTAAACAATTCACACAATTACGTTAAATAATCCAACAAAGATTATCAAGAGTGAATCTGGCGTTATTCTTAGAGAGGACAGTCAAGTTTTGGAGAGATGGAAACAATATTTTAGCAAGTTACTGAATCCAGAGGTAAGCCAACAAGGCGGCAATCTGGTTGAGGTAGTGCTACCAAACTATGATGAGTCTGATGATGAGATAATAACTCTTGAGGAGGTCACCCAAGCAATCAAAAGGCTGAAATGGGGCAAAGCAGCGGGAATGGATGAAGTGAGATCAGACGTACTCAAATACCTAAGCACTGAGGGAGTCATGTGGGTGCATAGAATTTTTTGTATTGCCTGGGACCGTGGTGTAGTACCCAAGAGTTGGAGAGAAGGAATTATTATCCCTTTATTTAAGAAAGGTGATCAGAAGGAGTGCTCCAATTACAGGGGAATCACGTTGTTGAGTCAACCGGGAAAATTATACGCAAAAATTCTCGACAAAAAGTGTCGTAGTAGAGTAGAATCCCGCATACAAGAGGAACAGTGTGGGTTTCGACAAGGTAGAGGCGTTGTTGATCACCTTTTTACATTGTGCCAACTTTCTCAAAAGTGTTGGGAATATGACAAGCCTGTGTACGCAAGTTTTATCGATTTAGAAAAAGCATACGACACGGTACCTCGTGAAAATCTATGGCAAGTACCTACTAGAAACATATGAAGTAAGAGGTAACCTGTTGTCGTCGATAAAATCTTTGTACGTTGACTGCATGAGTAGAGTGAGGGCTTGTGAGAGTCTAACAGAAGAATTCCCCATTGGTATAGGCTTGAGGCAGGGCTGTCCGCTGTCCCCGATTCTTTTCACGATATATATGGATTGGATGAACAGAAAGAGCGAAACTCCTGATCAGATAACAGTGGGTAATGTGAATCTGAAAACACTGTTGTTTGCTGACGATATAGTAAGACTAACTTCATCTCAGAGTGGTATGCAAGAATGGTTGAGTAGTTTCGAGTCGGTTGCAAATAGAGCTGGCATGAGTATAAGCACAACTAAATCGGAAGTAATGGTCATAAGCCGAGAAGAAGTGCAGTGTGCGGTACATGTGAACGGGGCCCAACTCAAACAGATCTCGACATTCAAATACCTGGGAGTGGAGTTCTCAGCAGATGGTCGACAAACAGCGTGCATAGACAAGAGGATTTTGTCGGCAGGAAATGTGCTGAAAGCGCTTAAAAACCCGATAATACGTAAATCCGAGCTGACCCAACGGACGAAAATGGCCATATTTAAGACAATATACCGCCCTATCCTCACATATGGACACCAGATTTGGATGCTCACAGAGAACGTGAGATCAAGGTTACAGGCAGCAGAAATGCGGTTCCTCAGGGGAGTGGCTGGTGTGTCATTGAGAGACCGTATAAGGAATACGTATGTTCGTGAGGCTCTCAAGGTAGAACCAGTACTCCTGCATATAGAGAGGTCGCAGTTGCGATGGCTGGGTCACGTTCTCCGTATGCCAGAAGACAGACTACCACTTAGATCTTTGGAGGCTGTGGGAGAGGGCAGAAGACCGGTAGGCCGTCCTAGAAGAAGCTTTTAAGGGCAGGTGTCAAACTTGTGTGTTGAAAGGCTTGGTTTGGAGTGGCCAGAGGTCCTGGAAGCAGCAGTGGACAGGGATCTCTGGAGGAAGTACCTAGGCGCAATGGGCCCCCGACCCAACTAGGACAAGGGGAAGAAGATGTATGTATGTATGTAATTCACGAAGATTCTAGAGATTCTTTTATAAGGCAGGTGTTCGAAAAATAAAAACATTCTATTTCTTAAATTCAATGATAATGATTGCCATCCATACTGAATGTGTTAATTTTTTGTTGGCATGGAGAGGACAGCTTGCACTACAATTGTATACAGCTGGTCTGCAAGATACACCAATTGTGAGATATGTCATGATTTATAATGTATTAGTATAAAGTAGCAGTAGATTCCAGAGATTAATCGAAAAATCGAAATAAATCAAGTTATCGATCACTAAAAAAAAATATAGAAGAAGAATACGTTAATGTTTTTTTAAACATTGAAAGATGTTTTTTTCCCGTTTATTATTTATTGTAAATTATTCAAGTATGCGTGCATTAGACATACCTCATGACACGGATTTGAAGGTAATACATGATAATTAGTTTAATAATGCTGTAACGTTAAACCATTGTATGAAGTTAAAATAAAATGACTAATTTACTGCTCTTTTTGTAAAATTATCCATGAAAAATTATGTATATAAAATGTTGTTAACTTTGCGATGTACTACCTAATATTCTATCCATATGTTCTTTCATAAATACCCGTTCAAATCAATATTAATGCTCATTTAATTTAGGTTTATTTATTCCAACAATCTGTCCCAGTTTACAATATACATATTTTAAACCGTCAATGAAGGATAGGAAGATTGACGATTTAATCGAAAAAAAATGAAATGAAAGGGTAGATTTAATTTCATTCTTACCCTTAAACTCTCTTACTCACTTATACCCATATAATATGCACACACGTGAAGTATAAAAAATACCTTTGTTTTCACTTATTGGAAATAGTAAACAATTGACTTCAAACTTGAATAATAAATCAGAATATCAGATGATAGAAAATATTTGCATAAACAATTATGTAAACACATTAAAGAACAGATTTAAGAAGTTGTCTGAGATATTAAACTTCTACACAGATTGTGGAATCAGTTAACGAGACTTTGTAATTTAGGTATTAGACGGGTGATACAGATTGATTCATCGTTGAAATTCGCTTCAAGTAAGTCCTTATCTCTTGGAATAGTCTGCGAAAGTTTTAAAGCACTGTTCTAAAGCAAGTTTTTTTTTATGGATGGTCGTTTTGCTTATCATTGGACATTATAAAGTAGAGAGATCAAGAAAAAATTTGAAAAACTAATTTATATTGTTTATCAATGTTACTATTGAGATCACATCAGTAAATATAATGCACGAAACTACTACATAAGGCTTAGGAAAGATAACGTTACCTTATTTGGTAGTGCCCCGGACGAGGACAACAAAACAACGCCACCTTATTTAGTAGTTTCGTCCGGGTTCTATCAATTAAGATTACGTTGCCTTTTCTAAGCCTTATAATTATTATAGTTCTCTCGTATAACCAATCTACGTTATCACACTTAAAAGAAAAAAAGAAGTTCACCCATTCGTTTTTCAACGCTCCTCACAAGAAATACATTTTTTAAGGATGATTTGTGCCTAAAACAGACTCTTAATGTCATCAAATTGTCAAGGAGAAGAAAGTTATTAGAGAATAATAAAGTTTGCTTTTATCGATTTGAAAAGGGACAGATGGATTGTATGGGATGTCATACTCAGAAATGATTCAATATTCAGAGGGAATTAGCAATCATTTTGAAGAACAACTACGGAAATTTATAGGCGTACCTGATGGATCAGTCCAGGAAAACATGGTCAAGCGTCTCCTCGTCCAGGCCGTACTCACAGTATGGACTATATTAATAAAAATGGGCGTCCAAGAAATACATTCATTTGATAGATATGATTCTTCTCTATTCAGAGTGGTAGTATTAGTTCACCTCTTTTCATAACATCAAAAGTTGAATCACTTATCCTAGTACGAGATTCTGTTAACTCTTTTATATTGTTATATTAGAAACTATTTTAGATGTCAAAGTATTAAGTTAGAGGCATAGTATTAAGTTAGAGGCATAAACATAAACGCCAAAGTATTAAGTTAGAGGCATTAACATTAGTTAGAGGCATTAACATTAGTTAGAGGCATTAACATTAGTTAGAGGCATTAAACAATAAACAACATTAAGATGTCCTGGCTGCGAAACATAAGCGAGTGAACCGGCATCTGAAGTGTGGAGGAGTTTTTCTGAGCGATGCAGGACAGTCAGGTTCGCCAACGTTGGGGGAATAGGGCACTTGAAGAAACCTGAAACAAAAAAAAAAAACAAAATAAACGTCGTGTTTTGTATTACCTGAAATTAATAAAAAAATATTCAAAGTAATAAAATTAAAACATTTTGATTTAGTACCTACCTCTACAGTGACTTTCAATAGCTTCCACTCTCATCGTTAGACTAAAAGTGAAGATTTTTTTATTTCACTTTACATTAAGTAACTGTGATGAGAGTGAAAGCACTAAATATACATAAGTGTCTTACCTTTTTAATTCAACATGAAATTTCACCAGGTATCGTCGGTCGACAATGTCAACTACATTAAATATATCTGTTTGTAATGTATGTTTTTACTTCTTTGAACAAGATTTACTTTTAGAGTATGCATTCAATCTACCGAACATTAATTAATTTTCAAAAGAGTTGACTGTTTTGTTTGCTGCGTTACACAACCCAACATGAAACTACATTCCTCTTCACGTTATGCTTCCCTAGCATTTATATTCCTCGACGTAAAAATGTTTAGCTCTCTCTCAACTCGGTTTCTAAAAGGGGTTACGAAAAGGTTAAAATTCAAAATAGAGTTTGCACCTTAATTACTTGCAAACATCAACAGAATGCAATCAACTTATACCTTTCTACTCTTTAAACAATTTCATAGTGTTCGAGCGTACTATTAATATAATCATGGTTCGTGTTGTTGTAATTATCGATCCCGTATAACATACTTCTCATCATCGCTGCACTCCTGGTATCGATGCCCCGCATTGTTGGTGCAACTTGGAAGACTTTATTTGGTCTTTCAGTTTGATGGTTGTTGAAATAGAGATATTTTCAAAATAATTATGAATATTTTTTTACAAAATAATAAAATTATTGAAAAAATTATGCACTTAAATTTTATATATATATATGTATTATATTATTTTTTTTTAAAAGATATATCTGGGTTTTTGTAATAAACCCAAATACAACCTTATACACCTTTCACAGTAAGCTACTAAAAGCTTGTGTCGTGAAAGGGGAGTTTGCCGGCATCTGGTATCGAACCACGGACCCCATATTCACGAGGCCGAGACTCTACCTCCAGGCTACCGACGAACTCTATATATTATAATAAAAAATACATAAACATATAAAATTTATTATATTTTTTACTCAAATAAACAATTGGAATACCTGAAATAAAATAAGATTTCTTAGGTAACCGGTTTATCCTATCCTGATATTTAAAAATTATACTTCAAAATGATTCTCCTACATAAATGAAAAAAATGTGTTTAGGAATAAAACGAAAATAATCAGATAAAAAATACATCACTTACGTAGTGGATTCTCGTGGAATATATTTTTAGTTATTTACTACCGAGCTTGTTTCAACATCGTCGACACAAAAACGGGTTGTTGGTATTTTGCACCGATAAAAATACCCCTATTTTTCCGTTCTCCTTTCCCCATCGTGTCAGCGGCATAGTAAGGTTTATCGTGTCCAAAGGTGGCAGGCACGCACTCACAGAATATTATCGTATCAGTTTAGTAACTCGTATGATATCGCAGTAAAACTTACAATACAGGGAAAATCCCTTCCTATTGAATGCGTGCGCACCCTGTTTTACCTAGCCATACATTGTTATCTCTTTCTGTCTATCGTGAGTCGACCCTTCGGTATAAAGTTAAAATACCTACTTGCACTGTATGAACTTCTGTTATCCTGATACATTGTAGCGCTTTTCTTTCTAAACACCATTTTTCCCGGAGTCTTTGGGCCAACCCTTATAGAGCCTCTACGGAGTTCGAATTACTTCTCTCATTTTAACATATTAGTTTGACGATGTATCTGTCTTTTTCGTTTGGATTAGAGCGTTGGGAATATTCTCATTACAGCTTGAATGAATTTTCTCGCTACGGGATAGTAACGTATAACCACACTCTCTGCTTTATGTTTGCCTGATACTCCGTAGCCTCCAAAATAGAGCCTTCTTTTATAACGTAGCCTTCAATTTGATACCGTAAACGTAGTATTTACACAAATATCTACACAGTTTTCACTATAGGTGTATATGTCTACGTGGTGTAAAGCGACATGAAAAGATTTTCATTATCCACGGGCAGAAAATTAATAGAGACGGTAATTTGTAATGAATTTATTTATTCGTAAACATTACCAACAGTTATAATTAATGAAATATCCAAAACGATTACAGACCTTTTGAGTATAACGAGGGTCGAGGGTTATTTATTTATGTAGATAATAGGTATGAATTAGGATATTATGAGAAGTTATTAAGATTGATTTTACAGATAGATATTTCATAATAGTCATTTATATTAAAATTTACAAAACTAAAGTTAAAATGTTACTAATCCTCACAATATGTTGGACATCACTCAACCATTGGTCTTTAATATTATTTTATTTTGGTTCAGGGCTGATTATTACGACCATGTTTTCTCAAGCGAAAATTCATCACAATAAATGCTGTATTATAATAATATAATAGGCTGATTATCCATTTAATTATCTCATGCATTTTTTTCTCAGTTTATATAAAAATTGATTCCATCAGATTAACATAAAAAAAATAGACAGAAATGTAGGTAATATTTATTTGAAGAACATAATTATATTTTTAGAAATGTGTTAAAAAAATAAGCAATATTTATAATGTGCACTAAAATTCGTGAAATGTCGGTACGAAAAACATTTGGTGATATTTACCTGCTAAATAAAATATTTTCAATAAATTTCAAAATTGCATTTACTATGTACTGGAATTGCATTATACCATGCATGGAGTTATAATACCTAAATCTTTTTGGCGCAGTCGTACTTCAAGCGCAGTGGCGTCTCGTGACAGAAGAGAAAAGTAGTAACAACAACTAAGCGCTTTAGTGTTTTCTGGCAAGCGTGTCGTTTCAGACGCCGCGACGTCTCTCAAGCACTGCCAATACTGATCATATTATAAAATTTATTATTGGTCCATACATAACACGATCAAAGTCGGAATCAATCCATATCTAAATTACCGCTATTAGTAAAAGTTTCAAGTTTTAAAGTTACACAAGTGTCATTGTTACATCGTCTAGTATTTTTTTGAAGATTACAGTGAGTGTATTATTATTTTTGTAAGTGATATTTTTTAAATAGCAAATGTTAAATTATTTAATGCAGACAATTATAACATTGTTTTCTTTCACATATTTTTTAGTTTTTTGTTTGTATTATTTCCTTGATAAACATACAGAGAACAGGAAAATTACATTCAAATAGTTACGTTTTTTGTTAACATATATTTTGTTTCACTCGTTGAATAAAGTATGTGTATTTATTTATTATTAATTAATCTAGAGTCCCCCGTTGACGATATTCATGTTATTGTTATCGGTGTACGTAATCGACTCATAAATATTTAAATAATGTTCATATAAACAATAAACACATATGTATTATTTTTAACACACTTATATTATGTAAATGTGTATGGTAATAGATGATTTTTTTACACAGGCGTTCATTGAAATCACTCGATAACTAATAACACAGTGTTAACAGACGAGTTTATAATGTGTTAAATAATTATTATTACAATCTTAAATTACTATTTATAAATAATGAGTTACAATATTATGGAAACTATATCATATACGTTGGTTGTAAGAAATCTTTCTGAATACCATCCCAGCAAGAGATTGTATAATAATTTTAATAATAATTACCCTTTTTCTGGGTTTAAGATTGCAGTGATACATAAAATCCTTACCCCGTGTATGAGTCTCGTTTAACGAAACTTTTATTAAAATTTATGCCTATAATGAGATAAATAACAAACAATGTAATTAATTTTATCCGATTAAACTTAAACTTTAAACGTTTTTTTGACATAATTAATTTATTAATTTTGACGTGATTTCTATAAATACGTTTTTTTGACATTTTGTGATTTGGTACTATAGTTTTTATATATACCTATCTGCAAACATTCTTCGGAAAGAGTGAATTTCTCTTATTTATTTATTTATTTTATTCTTCTTGCACATCATCATTCATATAACAAATAAAATACAGCAATATACACAGGAAAAAATGTGATGATATGCAGTGGCGAGATTATCACTATATAGTGATTTCTTCCATCTAACCACTTATTTTAGAGGAACTAACTATTTAACAGTTTCAAGACATTCTTGAGAATTGGCTTGAATTTCTTTGTCATTTGATATACATAGTAATTCATTTTTAAAAATAATGAATTTCAAAGGATATTACGTGAAAAGTTACACAATAGTTCGTGAATATTGATTTTTACATAGAGGTCTTGTAATTATTATTTTGAAACCAATGCGTATAAAAAAGATATCTAAAAGTATCAATCTATTATCTAAGCACGAGCTACGCTCAATTTTGGGGAGTAATTGTATTAGGAAAATAAATGTATTGTGTTATTGTTCGATTATTGTGAAATGATATTGTGTTTAATAAACTATTATTATTATTATTATTATTATTTTGCTACAGTTTCATTTCCCTAAATTATAAAATATATTCCTAGAATTTCATTGAATTCTATTCATTCCAGTTAGGTATATGTAATTTCTATAAATACGTTTTCCTTCTTGTATTTTAATATGTAAATGCAAAGGGAGAGATTTGATTAAATTTTCATCACACCAAACGATTACATCTAACTTCAGAATGACATGTGTGATAAGACTGTATGTACGTGTTATACAATATCTATATAAATTCCGTAGTTCGAATTTGCTTAAATCTATTTCATAGAATAAATACGTAAGGGTGTATTTGGTTATATGGAAAACTGAGGTTCATCTTTGATAGTAATATAAGCCTTGTATTATATTAAGATCTATTCCGTGGAGCACCCGATAAAGAATTGGTCTCTTACTCTTCTCCGTAAGTTTTAGAGTGTCCTGAAAAAGGCAGGTGTTGGAAAAAATAAAGATATTTTATATTTATCAATTCAGCGATGAGAATAACCACCAATCCTGAATGTCTTGATTTTATATTGGCATGGAGAGGGCAGCTTTTACGTTTATTATATGCAGCTGGTCTACTGGCTACCCCAATTGTGGGATTTTTCTTGACGGTATAGTAGTAGTATTAAGATATCTTTCATTTATTTTTTTGTGTCAAAAATAATAAGTTTACGTACTATTGTAAATTGAAAGAAAAACAAGTAAATGATCACTTGACAAACTTCTGAAAATATTGATGCATAATAGAGTTCAGAATAATATCAAAGTTTTGTTGAGAAAACTTATTCACAATGCACTATACATACACATGAGTAAGAATATGAGTTTGATCTATTGCATTAGTTTACTTAGGTTCTGGAAAATCTTATAATACTAATCAAAGACATTCGGAACTACATATGATTATAAGTTTTAATAAACATAAACTAGTTTTTGGTGACTTAAGCATATCATATTTAATAAGATGTTAATAATATTATCGCATTGCGATCAATATTTTTTGTATGTTCAGATTTTTTTTTTATAAGATATATCTGGGTTTTGTTATAAACCCAAATACAACCTTATACACCTTTCACAGTAAGCTAATAAAAGCTTGTGTCGCGAAAGGGGAGTTTGCCGACACCTGGGATCGAAACACGGTCCCCTTGTTCACGAGGCCGAGACTCTACCTCCAGGCTACCGACCAGGCAATGGTTACATAAGATTTTGATATCGCGGGAAAATATTTTACATGATTTTAGTTATAGTGATCCTCATTCACTGTATAATGTTTTAATAATTCATGAGCAAATAACAACATTATTTTGAATTGATTATAGTTATGTTGTCTATACTGTCAATATTTGGTATAAAATATTTACCCTAGTTTATGAAAATTGTACGTGTTAACAAAATAATGTTCAATTATTCATAATGAAAATTCTAAACATCTCATTTAAATTCCATTCAGAAATACACTTAAGATGTTTGACCAACGTGCGGTCAAAAAATAAACATAGTTATGTGGGTTTTAGGAAAAATAGTTGAATTAAGGCCAGGGACATTTTTCTGATGTTTTTTTATCAAATTCATATTTGTCATTATTGATTTTCACTCTATTATCAAATTTCTGTAAGTTTTCAAATTTCTTGTCATCTAGTCTTCAGGTTGACAAAATAATGTTATTTGACATGATTTTTAGGTGTTGAAAATACTGAAATTGTTTCTTCTTCTTCTTCCTCTTAATGTAGATCATCGATCTGTTAGTTCAGAAGTTGACGCCCCTTATGATACTGAAGACGAGCTGTCTTTCTATCTCTTTGGTGGTCTTCCTCGGGGACGTGAACCGACTGGTGTTTTCTTAGCAGCTATATGTATGGTTCTGTTTTCAGCCATCCGATCTTCATGGTGTCTCCAGAATTGTCTCCTTTTCCTTTTTTTTTAAATAACATTAAAAAGGTTTAAAATACATCAGGGTCAACATTAAAATATACAAGAGCACAGTACAAAATATATAGTAGTACCTAGTATATATATGTAATTCCTCATTATAATTCTCACTTCATTGCTAACTAAATGTACCTACCAATGTAAAAACATTACCATATATCATGATTATTTTACATATTACACGTACTAACTGTTTGCAAAAAAAATTGTCTATTATTATTTCCTCTAAATGTAAAAAAGTATATATTATAGTTTTTTGTGTCTTACATAATGGACAATTTAAACATTGGTCATCGATATCATCATTTTTCACACATGTCTTCTCTTGTGTGTCTTTTTAAATAATATCAGATACATTATAAATATTCATACCAACATATTTATGTAGAATGCAGGGCCCAAACTTGAGACGAATAAATCGGCCATTTGCTTTAGTCACTCAATTTCAGGGGGTGTAGAGTTTAAGAAAATCTATGCAAGTTGAACAATCATCTTCTAGAAAATTGGTAAAATATTCATTTATTTATTGACTCAATATTTCTTTTGGAAACCTCTATGTTTATATATGGAAGAAAACACTACTGGTTTAAGTTACACTTACTATTTAATTGAATAGTACTTAAAAAAAGAGCACGGTGTGTAATAACATTAGTTTAATAATACTTTTTTAGTCGAAACCAGATTATTCAATTAAATGTTACATAAGTAAAACTAAAACCGATTGTGTTTTTTCCATATACATATAATATGTAAAATATTCCTTAGCAAAACATGTTATGTCTTGAAATACTGTAAATTACCTTGCTATGTCGAAAATCTGGCAAAGAGAGCGTAAACGTTTTTCTCAAAGTTTTCAGAAGACCGCAAATTGTAAAAAATTAAATAATAATAAAATTAATAAAAAATGTACTGTGAGAGGCAGGTAGATGTATAAAAAATAAAGAAATGTTACGTATATCTTAAATTCAGCGATGAGGTTTGCCATCCATTGTCTTTTTTATTGAAAGGAGAGATCTGAACTTGCCAGCTGGTCTTCTGGTTATCTAGTTTATGGGATATGCCGTGATGGTATAGCAGTAGATTGTTACTTAAATTTTATACTCGTATATCTCTCTACATTGATGTTATCATGTAAAAAAAATTACAAATATTTTTTGAAATAAGTGAAAAGGAAGCTGTCGATTCTTTTTCTTCGAGAAAATATTTACTTAAGTTATTTAAAAAAAAATGTTTCTGGTTAAGCATAAGAATAATACCAATATGAATTTAAAGACAGTCTTGAAATGTAATAACAATTCACAAATTTCTTTTCACATCTGTTTCACAATGTTCACTTTAAAACAATTACAATAACATTTTTTCTTTCTAAATATAGGTATCCCTTACTATAATAAGTATACGACCTTTGATAGTATAATATAATTTTTATATACTTCAAGCAATTCTCGTTTAAATAATATTATAAAATATATAAGTACTCCCTGTATGCACTCGCATGCATTTAAAGTGACAAGCAACCCTCTTATAATATAAAACATATTATATAATACGAGTATTAAAATGTCTTGACAGTTCTATCAACATACACAGTGAGAACCACAAGATGTGCTATCCTTTCTTCCACCCGCTTCTCTATGTACTATTTTGTTTATAATATGTATCACCGTTAGTTTCACAAATCCTCCTATGTGTCAATTGTTTTCTTAAATAAGATTTTGATATTACATTGTTCGTTTCGTCGAACCTCATCTACCAATGAAACAACATCTTAATTGAGATATCAATGGAAAAAGTTAATGAATGAAGTTAAATTTTCTAGTTGATGCTTTCTTTGGATAATTAGTGAAAGCTCACATGTATACATTTTTTTCTTTTCCAGATCGGGTAATATGAGAGAACATAAAATAGGTGGAATTTGTAAACTTTGCACTAGTATAAAGCGCTTAAGCCAGTCTAAACTAATTTGTAAGCGTCGGAACACCTAATACTTTCTTTTCTATCCTGCAGGTGATACATATCCTGCGATTGAACCATGTCTATCGTTATATAAACATTGTAACGGGTATTATTAATACAAGTCACTATATGTTAAGGGCTACTTCTGAGCGTCAAGTTGTGAGCCATTTGTAACACTAAATATTACTTTACTATTCCCTGAAGGGGAATACAGAGAGTCAACACTTAAATACTATTTGGGCGCCAGGTGTACTCCTGAAGGAGTACACCGAGAAAGTTTAGAACACTATTTACTAATTTCACTATATCTATTTATTATCATCACTTTACACGTAATACAACCGACTTGACAAACACAGATATAATACACAACACTATAAGTAATACAACGACTTCCCTTCCAGGCTATGTAAGAAGGAATTGGGGTAGTCGGAGAGAGTGTAGGTAAGAAGGGTTGCTATACTGTATGGCACCAAGAGTAGGTACGTCTTAGACTGCCAGGGAGTAGCGAATCTTCTTCTTCTATAAGTGTCCTATCGGGTCCCCCCGACGTTGACGACCACTTGGGAGAAATCCTTCCTGTTCCGGACAGCACGAAACAGCTCCTCCACACCTCTCATCCCGGTCCACTCCTGAATGTTCTGGAGCCAGGAAAGCCGCCTTCTTCCAACCCCTCTACGGCCCTCAATCTTCCCTTCTATGATTAGCTTTAGGATGGCATATTTTTCTCCTCTCATTATATGACCAAAATATGAAGTTTTACGGAGCTTGATTGTTGTGAACAATTCTCTATGAGCATTTGCTCTACGTAATACTTCAACGTTACTTGTCATGTCAGTCCAAGATATTCTCAACATTCTTCGGTGGATCCACATTTCAAACGCCTCCAAGCGGTTAATGGTATTAACCTTGAGGGTCCATGCCTCGACACCATAAAGTAGAACTGACCACACATAACATTTAATCATTCTTTGTGTGAGTTTCAAATTTATATTATCGTTACAAAGAAGATTCTTCATCCTATTAAAAGTTACACGAGCTGCTTCTATTTTGCATTTAATTTCTATTTCGGGGTCCAGATTTTCAGTGATGATGCTACCCAAGTACTTAAACTGCTTTACCCTTTCAATATTGACACCACCCAGCTGAAGATTTGCATTTGGGTGACTCTCTCGACTGAAAATCATCACTTTAGTTTTGCTGACATTAATATTCAGACCATAACGCTCACCGGTGGAATTGATCTTGTCCAAAAGCTGTTGAAGGTCTTCTATATTATCTGCTAGTAGAACAGTGTCATCAGCATATCTAATGTTATTGATGACTACACCGTTGACTTTGACACCAACAGCGAATAGGTAAGGAAAATTACTTCATAGCAACAAGAGTAGGTACTTCTTGGACAGCTAGAGAGTAACGGGAAGGTAGGAAACCTTGGCCCTGGAAGAGCCACCGCGATTCTGCCTTTCAGTTTGACGGGGTCCGTCTTTTATACCCTTGACTCCGTACTGGACAGCTGATTGAGACCTTGGAAGTGGATAGTGTAGTGGTGGGAGATGTACCTTGGCCTTGGACTCCACCTTCCTATTTCCGGTCGGAATGTTTTAGAAGGTTCTAGAAAGTTCGGGAACATTCTGGAGGCTTCCATCAATGAGACATCTATGGATGAACCTGGCAATTAATCAGGTAGGTACTTCCTGTGTCTTGACAACGGCTGTCAGTCATGATAAGCAGGTTATGTTATTATTATGTTATGTCAAAAATACGTGGTGTAACAACATTTAATAAATAACTTTTTGAGTGTACTGTAAAAGACAGGTGTTCGAAAAAATAAAGGCATTTTACATCTCAAGCGGTGAGCTTTGTTATGATGTATGTAGATAGATATATAAATAAACACTTCGTAGGTTGAAATTCTAGTTGACACGAATAAAAAACACTTTATCTAAAATCATATTATGATCTTTCATTCATGGAATGCATTTTGCACATGCATTTCAGATTACCCTCGCACATAGGATTTAATGTTGTGTCTGCATTTTATGAGATGGTCCTGATGATACACACACGTGCAATATTGAAATAAAACACCTTTTTTAACAATTAATTCAAACCGCATATTTGGGCGATGGGCCGAATCTCGTACCAAGACGGGCCGAGTCTCGTCTCGTCTCACGTATGCAAAAGCATGAGTCACGCTTTTACCCGACAATACACTGTGAAATGGAGTAGGTATAACCTTCACCTCATGTATTATATGGAATAAATTGGCAATAATTAAATACCTAAATTTAAACAAACCAGGCTGTTTCTTTGCCAGATACAAGTAGGTATTGGCCACATATTTATTTATATAGTTCACAAATATTTTATAAAATTGTTGGCAATTAGTACGAATGAATTTTATTTTAGAAATTATTACTACTGACTATGTCAAAGTTGATATAATTATGCTATTTTAATGTTTCTGTGATGTTTTTGTTTTGTTGGCAAAATCTTACAATACGAAAATATTTTATTTTATAATAAGTCCAATACATTTTTGCATTTATTTTATGAACTAACGCTCAACCAGAATATCTTTAATAGTTACCATTATTATGATAGGTAACTTAATTGTTACCGTGAAAAATATTATTTTTATATTTTCTTTTATTTAAATAGCATTTGGCGTTCTGGACCTATAGAATCGATAAAAAATCAATAGAATACAAACATAATCATTTAATTATTTTAGATAAAATGGTGAAAAGACAACTCCACGATATCACTTCTGATAGTGGGAATAGATATCTAAGTTAATTATTTTAAATTATCTTATTGATTTGAATTTTTCTTATGTTCCATTTCTATTTAATGTTCCTATCACGAAATATCACGAGATATTTCTTCAGTATGAAAAATAATTCAGGCACCTACAAATTATTAATGTTAAATTTTTTTATTTTAAAAGATATATCTGGGTTTTGTCATAAACCCAAATACAACCTTATACACCTTTCACAGTAAGCTTAAAGCTTGTGTCGTGAAAGGGGAGTTTGCCGGCATCTGGGATCGAACCACGGACCTCATGTTCACGAGGCCGAGACTCTACCTCCAGGCTACCGACGAACTCTTATAATAATAAAATATTAATAAAACATACTTATTATAACAATATTGTTTGCCATCAACTATATCTCGGGTCTCTTCTTCTCTCTTACCTTCTCTTCAAATACTTTTTGTTTTAATGACAGTGTGATAAACGATAGTTTTAGATATTTCAAAAAAAGTATGTAATATCTTTCAGACCCCATTTTAATATTGTCCACACGAGCGAAATCTATCAATTTTAAACCGAATAAAAATATGGTGATCAATAAAATACGATTTTGGTTAAAAATCTGTCATTTTTCAAAGATTGAGATAAGTTATCATGGTTTATTATTGTTCCATTGAGAATAAAAAAGTGAAAACTCAATAAATTCAGAGTCTTCTCTCTGAAAAATATTATATTAGTTAGAAAGGGGATGAGTTTTTTTAGATTTCTAGAATGCGCTCTTTACCTAAGTGCTCAATTATAAGCTTTTAAAATTAATGATATTACATTACCTAATTATTTTATCTTAAAGAAAACCGAGAGACAGGGCACGTCTGAATTAATTTTGCTCTTTTACTAACGGAATGTGCTTAATTTAAAAAGAAAATTTAAATACGTTTTAAAAATGGCCGTGAAAATTCAAGGACTTACGATGCTGGCAGTGTCGTTAGAATTTAAAGGGGATAACCCTCTGATTCAAATAGCAATTTCCATTAGGTACCTACCTACAATGGATAGTTATTATTAACTTTATACCATTATGCAAAAATAATATAATAAACGTTATTTCAGAGTCGTGGATATTTCGTTATTATTTACTATTATGAAATCATTTTGGGAAATCAGAAAGATTGAATAAAAAACAACTAATCTCCAATTATTTTAAGAATGGGAATGCTTGATGGAAAACGTAGATTTAAATTTTATTCTCGGTGCGATCGTTATTGAGGTTTGTGTTTTTGTATTGACTGGAGATGAATGACTATCAAACAAACGATATATTAGCTACTGGCTATCGTTTTCGACATTGAAAGTTAGATAGATGAGGTTTTCGTATTTATTCATGTGATGGATGGAAAGGGACCATTTTGTAAATTAGCAGCTTAAAGTCTTAACATACCTACTGTCATTGAATAATTATTCGTTCTTTAAGGTTTTTTTGTTATTTTATATTTAAAGTTTTCGGGGATTATTGTTTTACGCGGCGGCAGAATTGCCATCCACACTTCTCAGCATTATACAACCAGATAAGTCTCCATATGATCAGTCATGGTCACACAAAAACTTAACAGTCTAATGCCGGGAAAAATTCACCTATCCAGATATACAGGATATCAAAGGATTAGGCTCAAAACGCGGGATCAAAATACCAGCATTGTGCCTGAAATTTCTGTGTTCAAAAACTTTTTTACAATATTACAAGTGTTTATTATAATAGATTTTTGAATTTTAATATACAAATTAACCGGTAAATCTAATTTTTGTAAATTATTTATTAAAGATTTCGGAGTTACCCCTGTAGCTGACATGACTATAGGTATTATATAAACGGATCTAGAATGCCAAATATTTTTTATTTCTCCTGTTAGTTCTGTATATTTACGTATTTTTAATTATAATTATTATTGTTGCACAAATACTTTATTTTAGGTTCAGCTACAAGTTAAATACAAACATCATTTTAACAGAGATTTTAAAAGGATTCGTTTAATATTTTAGGGTAACAAGTTAAAAAAAAAACCATGTAAAAAATACCTAAAATGAGTTATTAGTTGATTGAATAAAAATTAAGAAAATGACACATGCATACATTAAGAAGGATTTATCAAGATTTCGAGTTCTTACAAACGAACTATTTATCAATAACAACTTTCTCTACGATATTGATCAATTTATCAACAAACGTTTGATATGATAATTAATATTTCCATCGTTCTATTTTTCATATCTAATATGTAAGTAAAGATACATGTTTAGATATGTATAAACCGTAAACGGAATAATAATATTTCATCTATGAGTTTTGTTAATCTATGAAATTATCACTCATCATATTTCATCAATATTTCCTAAGTTATTTACCTACTAAAATTGATGATAATGATATTATTATCTTTCATATATTACAAGTGGATATTTTGTATTATTTTATACATAATATATTTGAAGCTTCATATTAATTACCTTGTTAAATATTATAATACATACAATAATGATATAATTTTCGATATTATGAAACGATGTATTCAGGTAATTATTAAAAGAAAATAACATTGACACACTCGTTAGCATGGCGTATAATATGTACTAATGATTTATAAATTAATATGGAAACAAGGAAGCGACATTACCTATCTATCTATCTATAAGTTTATCTGATGTTATTCTAAAGGTTGGTATAATGCAATCATGGTAACATACGTTGTTGATGATAACGAATTGAGGTAGTTTCAATCCACATAGTATTAACATTGTTGAGTGAATACTGGAATGCATAAATAATAATTTGGTAGACGTTATTCAACCCAATAACAACGAGAAATATATTATTGTCCACACTTGAATAATGAGTAACATGTGTGTCGACGAAATTGTATTACATAATTATATGTATGTAATGATGATGGTATCATTGGTAATGAATAATTCGAAGTACTTAAATACTTCATTTGTGTGCTTATAATATGTTATTCATTTATTGTTACAGTTTTCTTACTACAGAAACGAATAAAAATAATATCAGGTGTGATTAATCAATGTTTATTTTTATTGGGTTTCTTTTATGCAATCGTAAATGAATTAGTTCCATAAACCGAATAACGTCGGCAATTCAGAATGTTTTAAAGTACAGAATGTAGGGTTAACCTTTATATTATTATGTATTCCTATTGAGTCTGATTATGTATGTCATAAAATGTATACTAGTATAGCGACGACGTAAATAATGCAGCATGCAAAAAATTAAGTAAAATTTAAACGTAAAATTGTGATCGACGTTGTTGTAACGTTGTCATTTACGACAGAACTTTTGTCTACCTGTCACGCGAATAGTGTGTTATTATACATATTTATATACTGATTAATAATCTTTTGATTTCAATTAACATATCCATGTTTTTTTCATTTCATACAAGTAAACAATAAATTAACTTGATTTTGAATAAAAACACCGCTATTCTATTTATAGGTACTCTTTCAATGTTCACAATACGAATGAATGTATTCTAAAATCATGTAGTAGGTATGAGAGAAACTGTGTTTACGGGGCCAGTATTTGAAAGATCGTTTATTTATATATTAAAGTTGTAAATTAAATATTAAAGAAATATCTGTAAAAATTGTTATCGTGACATGAATTACTGGTAAATATACATAGATATATGCATAGACATACTAGACCTGCAATTCAGTACATTATTGCGGAATATTCGTGTTCCAACTTAATGCATTTATAATAACAATAATAATATTATGCTGTCTCACTCTATATCATTTAGATGATAATGGTTATGCGCTGTCTAACAAACCGTCTCAACGGACGCTGGTTTAAAACTGGCTGTAAAATTTGATCGGCTGTAGGACCGATTTTTTCTTTGAATTACCTATCTAGTATATCTTTGGATATATGCCTCAATAAATACACATCATTTCGTGTCAACGTTAATCGAAACCTTTCGCGATCGATTCGTAAATCCATCAGCCTTCTAAATTCCTCTCAATCACAAGGTTTTTTTTATAATACATCGTGAAATATCTCAGTATAAAATTTAATAAGAACAGATAATTTAACTTACTATAATATGCCTAATTCATTCATGCGATTGTGTTCATTAATAAAGTCTAATTACTATTTAACAAATACTGTTTTAAGTGGAGGCAATCAATGAAATAATTAATTATGCTTAATCTTAAATGTATGATCTTCTCTAACATCTAGATTATTAATTTTTAGTGTGATTTTTGAATCCATGAAAACATAAACTCTTGAACTATTCAATTCATATCCATCATTTGATTTCGAATTCTATACTTCAATACAATCACGGCATATCTCACAAGTTGGATTCATTTGCCTATCCCACTTGGGACACGGTATGAGGGTATAGTATAGTATAGGAATAGCTAGCAAACCAAGTTATAAACGCGCATGCTATCTTTCTATGCCAATTAAAGATTAAGACATTCAGATTGAGTGGCGAATTCTGAATTCAATAAAAGAGTGTGAAATATACTTAATACATATATTTATCATACAATGCAACTTCTGTATGTATTTGCATATAAATCATACAATATTGCATATTTTTATGGGATAGACTTAAAGATGAAATATTCTTATATTCATGAAAAAACAAAAACTGACTGTTTACAGAAAACAATATAATAATCATTCACATTTCAATATAGAAGAAAACATTTATTAGAAAAGTTATACAGGAATTTAAACAATGTGTACTAACAATTTGTCTCAAGTGTAAGCCCACAATAATTGTGTTTTCTTTTTCAACAAAAAGTACAACCAATAACAAATTCTCTATCAAGATTTCAAAAAGTATTTCCGACTAAGAAGACGAAATTGTCTTTGAACAAAAATCTAGAAACAAATGTTATTAAAAGTTTGAATGTTCTCTTTATTCCTAACCTGGTAATTGCTGAAAAGTTAAATCACTGCAAGAAAATTGAAAATAAAAAAAAAAACACGGAAAGAGTTTTGAGATAGGAAATTATTTTGTATGATTATCATCGACCTTAAGAGTATTCGTTTTAATTAATTATTTTCAGTAAGCGTTTTCATTAACCCTTATATAATATAATGTAACAGCGTGTCCCTAAGTCCCAAGAATATAATGCGAGTTTGTACTTTTAATACCAAATAAGCAGTAAAAATGACCATCGTAGAGTGTCACCTGAGGCTTATTTTCCCTCATCACACATCGTTATACAAATTCTAATTAACTCGATACGATCTCCTCGTAGCGAGCATGAGTTAGTTAGGGAAGGCTATTTAGCTAATATCAACGCGTCATACAAAATACATTCATGCATATGTAAGCTAAGAAAACTTTAGAAGAAATTTGTATAACATGTACAGTAGGAAAAAAAGCGCGGAGAAAATGCCCTCGTCTGCGAGTCATGAGGATACAGATAAGATTCTCGGCCGGAGCAATGCGAAAAACTTCCTTTTAAAAATTGACCCCATCTGAGATTTTATGTGTTTCATCATCATCATCATCATCGCCCTCAACGCTCCTCTCGGGAGCACAGGGCAGAAACCAGCCTCCTCCATTCAGAGCGTCTCTGTGCCAATTGCGTCACCTCTTCCCACGACATTCCTTGCGCTCTGATATCGTTGTCATAGGAACGGTGTATTGTGAAAGAGGGACGCCCGGGCCGACGGAACCCCTGCGGACGGAAAAACAGTGCTCTTTTTGGCCAACTATCATTGGGCATTCTCAAAACATGTCCCAGCCAGGACCATCGTCTCTCTTGTATTACGGAGATTACAGGTCTATGTGTTTAGTGCATTGTATTTATATGCATCGTTACCAATTGAAGACCTTGGCAGAAAAACAACAAATGTCACATTTAGTAAATTTTACAGGAGAGCATTAAAACGTCCTAACTTCCAATAAAATACGATTTTCTTTGCTGTTATTGCTGTAAAATGTAGGTGATGTAATGAATAGCTAAAGCAAGTTTCATTTTTGTTAATTCCTTTGTTAAAATTGAAAATAGAACAGAAAATAATGATGTGACATTTGTTGTTTTTAAAAAAAATTGTGCACATTTGTCGTTTTTCCACCAAATCATAAGATAAAAACCATAAAATAAATTTACATATCAGCCGACTTCTCTCCATTGCTTGATAAAAAACCTTTTCAAAACTTTTACATTAGTTTTTATCATGAGCAGCTCATCACCGTTGGCTTCCCAAGTTAGTTGGTCCATCTCTTTTGAGAACTTCCGACACCTTTTGCGAGATTTGAAGGACATGTATTGTTTTCCCATGTTTATAAATTAAACCACCAGTAGAGGGTGTGCACTAGATCATATTAATGCAATAAAACGATTTCATAAAATTTTGGACAATTGTTGTTTTTCCGCCAAGGTCTTCAATTCGTAGATGCATTTTTTATATAAATTATGAATTCGGTGCAGCTACTCGTATTAAATTGAACAGACTTACTGCGAAAAAGGAAGTATTTTTAAAAGATACCGTGAATAATATTATTCAATAAATTTTATCAGACCAATAATTCATATTTGTTACTTATTTAAACTTTATTATATTTCTTGATTAAGTTGACGACTATTTTTCAAAACTCCATATTAGTAAATGTAACCAAAAAAAATCTGTTTTAATTTTACTGTATTTGTTAACAATAGTTACCTGGTTTCATGCCGAGTTGTTTCTTAAATACTGTGTCCAGAATAATTTTATTAATATATACAGCAAAACTTAAAACAGTTTGTTAACATAGAAAACTGCATTTGTTAGATGTTATATCTTTTTGTCAAAAACAATTACAAATACGATTTTTGTATACTCTCGATGAACAAAATAAAATTTATTCTAAAGTGCGCATGTAGATTTTTCAAATTATGGTAGAACCAATTAATTGATAATATAATCCAAATATATGAAACCTGTATTAGACCAATTATGACGTAATAATGGTGTCGAAACAAGAGCAGACACACTACGAACTAAAAACCGTAAGATGGAAAGACATCTGGTCTCAGCATCACCAGAGGCATCAACTTCAGAACTTACAGATCGATTACCTACAATATGAAGAAAAAGAAGATTAAAACTGAGAAAGTATTTTTGTTATATACCTATCTTATATACTTTAACCAGCGCCGAGTGATTTAACAAACTATTATAATAAATACCTTGTTACGAGACCAACTTTATATTATAACATGGAGTTTATGAACCATTATAATTAAGTATGTAATAAGGACACTCAATTACAACCACAACCGAGAATTTGTTATTTAATACTTAACTAAACACAATGAATATATATACTGCTAATTTGATGTCTAATTAACTTTTGGTAGAACATAAATACGTGGAAACTGATTCTGTTAGAGCACTTGAATAGTATGTAGTGGAGTAAGCAGAATGAAAATGAGAAAATAAATTAAAACGACAGTGTTTATATTCATATTGTTATTTGAATTGCAAGAAACAAAACTAAGAATATACCTATATATTTTTTTAATATTATCACTTATGCCATTTTTTATGACTTATCTTCTTCTTAAAGTGCCATGTCAGGTCCCCCGACGAAGGCTATCACTCTGCCGTAGGATTCTCTGTTCTGCGTTAACCGGAACAGCTCTCCACCCTCCGGACTCCGGTCCATTCTCAGATATTTCTCAACCAGGATATCTGCCGCCTTCCCACACCACGACTACCCTGAATTTTGTTTTTTTTTACTTATGCCAACAGCTAATTTGTAAGCATTGTGAATTGTGATAACTTTTTCATTCGATTTCGCACACTCTTATATTCTGTTAATGGACATGTTTGGAGGCTTTTATTTAACTTTAGCAAACAACGATTTCTCAGTTATTATCGTTCATAATTGATTTGGAAAAATAATGTTTATTTATTTATTTATTAATTTATTCTTTTTGCACATCATCATTACATAACAGTGTTAACAAAATAATATAAAATTTTAGAAACTAGGACGATGTGCAGTGGCGAGATTATCACTATAAAGTGATTTCTTCCATCTAACCACGACACATTGACATGAAACTAGTAAAAACAAATTTACTGTAATGTTAAAACAGAACCAAATATGTATAAGGTTGTTAATGAGAGCGCTAATGATATCGATTTTATCCAACCACAACGGAATTAATAAGGGTAGCCTCTCCTGACGGCGACATCTTTTCAATACTTAAAATATCTACTATATTGCCGGCTTCATCATTACAACATTGCGCACAATATCCGCTCTTGGCTTATTGGATGGAGGATTCTTCTTGGAGGCTAAGTACTTAGGATGATAGTACAAGCTTCAACCGTCGTATCTATCGATCCAATAAAAAGATCTTGTCTTAGTAGTTTCTCGTCTAGACTACTGCAACATCATAATTATTCAATAGACAGCCCCAGACCCTTAGTTGTCTTCAGATGTTGCTGACAGGACCATTAACAGAGGGTAAAAGCGCTACCACATAAATCTTCTGTTAGTAAATCTACATTGGCTGACAATTCCAGAGAAAGTCTTAAACGGCATGCCATCCATTTGCTTCTCTGTAAGGTTGACGAGAATTTGAGGCAATCACTGCGATCAGATTCCACCGCTATCTACAAACTCTTAGAAATGTAAAAAAAATTAACATCGCCTTAAAATCTATAATTTCTATGTACCAGTACATATTTCCACACGAATAATGGAAAGAAAATTAATTATTTTATTGAGATATAAGACACTTTACAATGTTTAGAAACAACATCGTGATATTGATTTTTTCAAGCTCTATCTTAACATTGTACATGGGTGTTTGTGGCATACACAATTCATTTAACGGTTCAGATAAGAGACGAGTATGTTTGTATGTGATAGATGTGTGTTTGTGAAACAAACAATCTCGACATAGGTAGTTCCATCGGGACTATTTACACACATGTGATAGGAACACACTAGAATCATTGTTGTTCTAACACTGTTTCGTATATGAAAATCTAAAGAAACATATATTTTACGTAGTATGTACAAGTTCATAGTACTTGTAGTAAGCTTTGTCTTCCTCGTTTGTCGTACTTTTGGAGTGCCTACAATTTATTACAACAGATAACATATTGCATCATACGAGTATAAACATCAACTGATGATTATTCACTTCACTAGAGTACTTTGTATCTTATAATATGTGTATCTTAATATAGGCTCTAACTTTGTTATACTTCGCTCATTCCGCCCTCTCTATCGTTTTTCACTTCCTTTCAATAACCGGAGAGCAAAAACTCATTTCCAGTCTATCATCTCGTCTAAACGTCAGTCACATAATCACAATATAACGTTTAACTTGAAAACTGAGACATTTTGTATTACTCATGTTTTTTGAAGTTAAAAATTAATATATTTTCAGAAGCAAACCTGTACGAGTATTAGATAAGATATTTTGTTATTTTGACTGTGCCAATGCATTTCATGTATTGTCTAGAAATAGTTTTTTGTTCGATGGATGATTAAAAATGTTTTATTTTGTTTAAGATGGTTTGGGCACGTGGAAAGAATGAATGAGGACAGAATGACTAAGAAGATATATTTGTCTGAGAGGAATGGTGCTCGGAGACGTGGACGTCCGAGGATTAAATGGCAAGATGATTTAAATCAAATCCTACAGGACGGTCACGTGTTGAGTACGTTGAACAGGAGAGCATGCATGAGGAATTGTATGACAGTGGCGGAAGCGAAAGATGTGTGCAAGTATAGAAGGAAGTGGCGCTTGATCCTTTCTGCCTACCCCGCGAGGGAAGCGGCGTGATGGTATGTATGTATGTATGTATGTATATTTTGTTTAATATGACAGTTCCTCATTCTCAAATAAATAAATTTTTCATAAAAGAAAAAAAAACACAAGAACCTTCCATTCCAATAATATTTTGATCTACGACATTCCTAAAACGCCTGATGTAAATTATTGTCTAATAAGATAATATATTTTGTATGTTTTGTATGTAAACATTCGTTTACATAATAAACCACATAATATGTATTTAATTCATTGCCAAGTACACCTGCTTTCATAGAGTAAATTGTATTCGTTTCATATTATTGTTATGGTTATTTATAGTCTGGTGGAATTTTATAAACAAAGTGATCATCAATTGAAATAATACATTATTGTAATGTATATTGATCAGCTGTTTGATTGTTTTGAAGATATTTCTTGTTTCTTCAACTTGTTATAATAATTTTAATTTGATTCTATTCTCGCATTAACAGGAAAAACAAAAGTACAAATAAATAATTTCTTTTGAACCTTTCTGTGAAGAAGAACAATTGTTGAAGGTGTCATTTTTTCCTTTGCTATACATTCTCTTTTATTTCTTCCGGTTTCTTGGTAATCTTTTTCTCCATCCAGTTAATTGATCGGTGTACTGAGAAATAGGAATAACAATCGCAATCAATCTGATATCCAATATCACATTTATAGAAACCCATTAACCTATTTCCTTTAACTACTATTAACGATAAGTTAAGATTAAAACGTGAACATATGGAGATCTTTTACGAGTACAATTGTTATAACATAACATTATAAGCTTTGAACTTCATTTCACATAATATAATGTTAACTAGTAAGTACCTACTATAAATAAACCACCTAAGTTTGGAAGATATTGCAATCCAGCGATAAACTCGATCTATAAGTATCGCATTGTAAAACTGGTAATTTTATGATAATTTGTAATGATTGATATTATGAAATTTGTTATCGTTGATATTATAATTAAAGAATAAAAATAAATATAAAATTATGTGGTTAAATTTGTCAACCAACGGTAGTTACCTACTTGGTGATGTGTTAAATTAATATTTTGTTTTACAATAAAAATCTTTTTTTTTGCATTACCTATATATTAATTTCTATGCATTTTATAAAACTAATTGGTTTTGTGATCATAATCTTAATCGTACGTGTAGAAGAATAATTTTATTCTTTCTTAGTTTAAAACTATCCCATAGGTAAGTTAAAGTTGTTAAGATAGGAACCATTATCCAAAATATGGTGTTTCTCAGGTAAATTTATTACTTTCTGCTTCTGATGGTACAAGTACAGCTTTGTACAATGGGAGGGTTAAATTAATTCTGGTGTTTGAAATCAAGCGTTGGTAACTGCTCCCTAGGCAATGCATTAAGTTTTCAGTTTTACCACTTCTTACAAGATGGTTACAAATTAACAATTCTGATCAAAGGCAACAATAGAGCTATAAACAAGTCAATTCCTACAAACACTGTATTCAGTAGATTTAATATATGGCGTTTTATCTTCTCAGACCATGTATAAAAAAAAACACAAAAACCTGTGCGATTAAAAAATCGATGACCTGCTTTATCTTTTATAAGATTTATCTATAAAGACTCCTCTGAAGAGTTCACACAAATCAAATTACCCCTATAATCTGATTCCCTGTTCAAGATAAGTATTCATTTTGATACTCGGAGAATTCAAAAGTCTATTGTCTTAATTCAGAGTTGACAGTTGAACTTAATATGTACTTTTCTCTTGAAAATTTATCAAGATACTTCGTCTTAATTTTAACGCTTCAGTGGGCTCTATATAAAGTGACACAGGGTGGCCAATTAATCTAGAGTTTTCAAAAGTATTGGGTATGAGTGGTTATAAATTTGAATACATTTAACAAATCAAATAGCTCTTATATTATTGTATTAGTGAAATATTGACATCAATATATTTGATTTCTGATTGTACAGTTTCTAATGCCTTTAACTAAAAGAGAATAAATTGACGAAATGAGGAGATATAAAGGAAAATAGTAGTCAAATTTATAATGCTTATTCATGCTTTTATGAGCAAAGATCAAGGTAAAATGACAGATGAATTAGGTTTAACATCATTTATAAGTTACAACAAAAACTTTATGAAGACTTGGTTTATGTAGTATATATCATCATTTGACAAAAAAATCATTTACCCTAAATCTAAAAAGTGAGTTTGTAGAAAACGATTCAAATCATATTTTTTTTATTATTAATTCTACAATATTATACTATCGCACGACGAAGGTATCGTGCTTATCCCATAAATGGGGCACCTAGTGGAATAACTGCATATAATAAACGTGCAGTTTTTTTTCTGTGCTAATTAAAACTAAGACATTCATTCACTGTGTCGGTGTTTAGGTAGTAGAATTCCATATCGAAATAAATAAAACAAGCGTTTTATTCTAGATTGACAATGTCCTCATAAGACGAAAGACGTCTCTCTCACAGATTAAATCACTAGTAGAATAAAACGCTTTTTTTATTTATTAAGACATTCATTGCGAAATATTAAAAAAAATCACTGTCGTATACGAGATCTTTTACGAATATCGGCTTTTAACACCACACCCAAAAACATACTTAAATAAAAGAGAGAGACTTATTTTTACCGGAGACTATAAGAGTTTTTATTAACGATTATATTGAATTATTTGAAAGTTTCTGCATTATTTTGTAGATTTATTTTCCAATCGATAGCACCAAGCTCGACAACCAATAAATGTATAATTTACAAAATTTATAGCCACCGTGACAGATGTGTGTAATTGATTGAAGTATTTGTACTCAAACGTTCGCATTTTACCTCCATAAATCTTCGAAGCGATTAACATTATTATTATTTGTAGTGGTAGTAGTAGTAAAAGGTAACTTGGTATGTACATATAAATATATAGTGGTCAAATAATAAATTAAATTTCTACTATCTATCTATCTATTCAATTTTAAAATTGTTAACAAACACTGAAAACTCTAAATGTTTCTACTGAATTGGTTTGAATGAAACGCATGTTCAGTAATTGGTTTTTTAGTTCGAAAAGATTATTTAGTCATACACGGGAACATAACATCGATTTTTTTTCAAAAAGTTACCTCCAATGCGAATAAAAAAGTTTTGTATTCTTATAATCAATTTCTGGTCTTCAGTATTTTCTCAAATTGTAATTATCCACCAGATAATGAAGTAATGGAAGTATTTATTTTATAATAATAGCTCAATTGTATGTTATACCCATAATGAATACTTAAGTTAGTTGCCTGTTCTCTGTAAAACTCCAAATTCCGTTAAATATTTTTACTGACAGTTGTTTTGTCAAGAAAATTGTAAAAATGGATGACAATAAATCCAATGAAAGTCCAAAAGAGGAAGATTGTGATGACACCTGCCAAGAAGATGTGGATAACAATCCTGGTACAGAAGAAAAGAGTACTGATTCTGATGGTGATGAAGATCCTGTGAAGAAACTGAAGAGGGAATTGAAGGAAATGGTACCAAGTAAACCAACTACCTCAGAGAGATTAGCACAGTACCCTGGGGCGCCATCAACTCACTCTAGTCAGATTCGTCAGACTGTCAGCGGAAAACTCTTCAAGAAATGTAAAAGTGCTACTTTTCAAATTGATGGTGCAACATATACAATAGGTAAGAATATTTGTTTTTTATACATGCTCTCTTGATTTTCAGATATTTTTAAACAGTATTGTTTTTTCCTTAATCTTTTCTTTACGTATCAAGATTTTTTTGTGACTATGTTTTTTATCTCGATCCCATAATCTTGAGAGAGAAGTTGAAGTGCGAAAAGAAAAATAAAATGTCTCATCTATTATTATGAAAACGTGACTAACATTTTGTTTCGTTTTTGTTTGTGATCTGAGAGACAATTGTACTGATTGTGCTGGTGTTCTTATATAAATTGAATTTTGTTAAATTGTATAGAACATCTTATTGACACACAATTAGTTTCAAATTACGGTCATCATCATTGACTGAAAAAAAATCCACGCTGATAACCATAAACGATTCAAAGAAATGTTCTCACTTAAGCTTTCACTCCTGAAAATAATGAGAGAAAAAATACTAATTTGCAAAGAAACTTACCTAATAACTTTAAAAGACTTTTTGGCTTTGATATATCCATTTCGAGAGAATTCCATTTATCTTATTACAGTAATGCTTACTTTAAAATAGTAGAAAATTTGATAAAAAATAATATTTTTATTTTTCTTGCACAAGTATAGTCTCCGTAAATTTGTTTCAGTATTAATACTACTGTATTAAGTACTTATTTCATACTTTTTTCATTTTTCAAAGTATATATTTTTTACACTATTTAAAAAGCAGTTTAAAAAATGTGCTTATTTTGTTTTGTGCTTATTTCAAGTTTGACATATCGCAGGTAGTTATAAATTGTTCATGGCTTAAATAAATTGCTTCCCCTACTACAGTAGTAGTAACCATCACGGCACATCCCTCAAGTAGGTTAGTCATTTGGCCAGCCGACAAAAATTCAAGACATTCAGGATAGGTGGCAACATTAATGTCAAATTTAAGATGTGAAATAAATTTTTACATTTTAGAGAACCTGCCTTTTACAGGGCACTCGAAAACTTGGGAAGAACAGGGTAACATGGGTAACCTTTTCTTTGTCGGAAGTTCCACAATAAATAAATAAATAAAAATAAACACTCGTAAAATAAAAGAAAGGGAACAATGTTTGTGAATACGTATACATATATATTTTGACTGATATAAGAACTCTAGAATAGTTTCATTTCTTTGTTGAACTTTTGAAATTATAATGTTTCAATTTAACACGAAACAAACATAGAAAACTTTGAGGTTTTCTAAGAAATATTAGATTATCTAGGTGAAACAAGTTGTTAACTGAGAAGTCACATTTTGAATAAGCTATTTATAAATAACAAAGTTAACTATAGCATATTATATTTTATTAACTATAATATATAAGTAACAAGAATTGAATATCATCAAATCCACGTTGATTACTCATTACATGCCCGAAGCAATGAACACTATTTCAGCATCAAATTGTTTGATTGGCTCGAGGGTGAATTTCCGTATTTAGTGACGTAGGTATAACATGATATATGTAGTATATCTATCTATCTATCTATACCCTCACGCCGTGTCCCAGGTGGGGTAGGCAGAGAGAACGGAACGCCATGTCGCTCTATCCTTACATACTTCTTTCGCTTCCTCTACATTCATCCAGTTTCTCATACATGCACGCCGATTCCTCTTACTTAACACGCGACCGTCCTTGAGAATTTGATCCACGTGGTTAAGCCACGTAGTTCTTGGACGTCCGCGCTTTCTCACACCCTCTCTTTCAGATAAATACACCCTCTTCGTCAATCTTACACCATCCATTCGCTCCACATGGCCAAACCATCTCAATTTATTCACACGCATTCTATCAATAACACTCTTCTTGCATCCACTCATTCTTCTAATATCCTCATTTCTTACTCTATCACGCAATGTTTTACCTACCATTCTTCTCAGTGATCGCATCTCCACTGCATTTATTCCACTCTCGTCCTTCTTCAGCCATGTCCAAGTCTCGCTTGCATACATCAGTGTCGGTACGAGGATGGCGTTGTGCACCAGCATTTTAGCCATGTTCGACACATTGCTATTGCTAACAATAGATCGAAGTGCTCCGTTCACTCTCGCACCAGCCACTTTTCTTTTTTCAATATCCCTTTCGTACCTACCATCCCTCACAAACATACTTCCTAAATAAACATATTCGTCCACTTGCTCCAAACATTCATTCACTCATGTAGTATATTCTAATTCTCCATATTGTGTACATATTGTATTATATTGAATTGTGTACTGCATAAAGCTCCGGAAGTTCTGCCACTGGGACAGAAGAGCAATACATCCGACCTCATTAGCATATTATTTGTATTATACGTAGATACTACTTCTCATATTTATTGTTATATATTTTGCTATTTCACCAGACAGGAAAGATTGAGAAGTAGTTATTTATTGAACAGTCGAATATTTTATCATATAAGAATTTTATTTCATTGCGGTACTCCACGTATTTATAATCAACTTCTGTCCAAAGGTAATTGAGTGAATAATATTATATGTATTCAATAGATTTTCGTATTTTAAAAGATTTAATGATATTTTATACAATATCTTTTTTATTTGATAATATCCGATATCAAGTGAAATTGATCAATATACGATATATATATCTCCATCTATCTATCTTTACCCTCACGCCATGTCCCAGGAGGGGTAGGCAGAGAGAACGGAACGCCATACAGATCTATCCTTACAAACTTCTTTCTCTTCGTCCACATTCATCCAGTTTGTCATACATGCACGCCGATTTCTTTAACTTAACACGCGACCGACCTAGAGGATTTGATCCACGTTATCAAGCCACGTGGTTCCTGGCCGTCCACGCTTCCTCAAACCCCCTCTTTCAGATAAATACATCCATTTATTTAAAGATGTTGTTTTAATTATTAACAAAAGTTATTAATAGTTATTATTTCATTTTAAATAATTTACATACTTACCTAATAATAATTTATTTTTTCAACAAACATATTTGGTAGAGGGTGAAAACAATCATATTCATTTTGTACTACAATATGTTTAAAATATGAAAATAATATTGCAAGTTCAAAATCTAAACTAAATGCAGCAAATAGATTAATGAAAGATAAAGTTCTTTCTTCTTTAACAACAACTCTTCTCTCAACAATTCTTTGTTTCAAACATCTCTCTAGATGAGACTCTTGAAATGAAGTTTGTTCAATTTATAATTTGCTCAAGGGGCTATAACTGTTTATACCTTTCATACAATAATAATATCTTGAGATGCTTATCTTCAAACATTTATGTACAGAGAATCTCACAAAACATATTTTCAAAGTTATAATATTATGACACTTAAACTGATGGAAGAAATAAAGACTATCACCATTTTTATGGGCAGTTACAGCATCAAAAATATAACTCAAAAAATAAGTACAGTACGTAACTATGTGTTTTATGCATAAACAAAAAAAAACTTAAAAAAATCATGAAAAGCTTTTTTACATTGCTTTTGATTTCATTATGTCTAAAATATACCGCCAAACGTGGGTATCTCAGTTTTTATTAGCGCTGAGAGGAGAACTACATAGCTTTACAGTTAATTTGCCGTTTACTTAGAAAATGATGCGATGTTCATATTTTTTCATATATTGAAACGAGGAAGACCTTTCTATTTTCCATGTGTTTATCATAGCATCGTTGCATATTCAAAAAGGGTATGTGCGAATATTTTTATTTAGGCATACTCTTTAGAAACTGTTCATTAGGTCATTTAAATTGTTATTTGAACTTGCCATATGATATTATTCTTAAAATATTAAATTTTAATATTTGATCACTTTATTAAATGGTTATGATGTAATTATAATAAGTTTATTCCAGAAATGTCAAAACATTTATAAATTTACATACCGCTTTTCCGAATACGATAGATATTTAACAGCAGGGTTACTCTTGACAAAACTAAACACGATCTTAATCTAGTCTTGATCTTGGCCAATAGTCACTTTGTGCGTCGTATGATCAAGATTAAGACTAGATTAAGATCTCGTTTAGTTTTTTCAAGAGTAGCCCTGCAGGTTACATATATCAGGAGGAGCATATTGATCTAAACCCACATATTTTTCACTTTCACTTTCGCCATTGTCATAAAATCACTCATACATGCACATCAATTTCTCTTATTCAACATCCGTCTTTTCATGATTATTTTGATAAATACACCCTCTTCATTCTTTCACCATCAATTCGCTCCACATGCCCCCCCCCCCCTCATATCCATAATTTGAATGAAATCATTTTTTTATATATGTTTTTCATTGATTGACAGTGTGCTTATAGGATGAAAAATGTCTCGTGTAGTGGAAAAAAACATTTGCTTTTTAACTTTATAATATCATCATTTTAACTTATTTTTTCAATTTTCTGCATTGAATTTTAACTTCACATTATTATGATAAATTTAAACTATTAATCTAAATGCAACGCATACTTATGTGAATTTACACAATAATGTTATTGTTAGTTTTGTATTTTTCCTTTTTAATAATAATATTATCATATTAAAACACATGTTCGTATTATTATTTCGTCGATGGAGTGAAATTCTGTTTATTTTCTCTGGTTTATACCAATCATCTCGATACTAATAATATTCTGTCAGTATACAAAAGCACTTACTTGAACACGCGCTTAAGAAACAAATATTATTATTTCTACTACGTTTAAAGTACTGAAATAATCAAATGTTAAAGAAATATTGTTGTACACACGTGGACCGGAAAATATTGCGCTTATATTTTAATACAACCATTTCTACCGTAAATTGTATAAATCTTTTATGTTTTACTGATACAACGATGAAAAACAAATTTATTACATGAACTGAATAAAACATGTTTTGTCGTCTTGATATAGGTACTTAATGTTGGAAGTCTTAATTTATATGCACATATTCTAATCAAATGATATTTTGAAATTTGCGATGATAATTTCTTTATAAATGAATTCCAAACGACTGTTATTTTAATTTATTTATCACAAAACCATTGTTACGACGAAAAAATTCTTTAAAAATTTACTTGATTAAAAATCAGTTTTCTCTTTGCCGTCTCTTTACAAAAACGGTTGTAATTTTTTATTCATATTGCGAGATAAAAATAGCATTCCATTATTTTTTACAACAGAAAAGTTTTCCGTTTAAAGAAAAGTTTATGTAAAACAGTTAAACTCGTGAATTGTTTTGATTTTCAACTTCTCGTGAATGATGAAGCTTTTATTTTTGTAGATTCATTAAGTTTAATTTATTTCCCAACGTGAAAGGTTAAATAAATACACTAATCAACTTGCTCTTCAAGACATACACCTTATTCATATTCAAATTATTTATTTATATTTCATATAGGTGTATTATTAAATTCATAGAATACTGAATTATAATTAAAATAAATAAAAATATATCTTGTTTTATTAATAATACAATCTTTTTTAATTTTAAAGAAAACTTAAGTTTATTTTATCTGTAATTGTGTTGTATCTCTGTAATAAAAGCGGTAAGTCTGCTGGCTACCGCATTTGTCAAAGATGCCTAGATGAAAAAGATAAATAGATCTTTTTTTATGATAGACATTGAAATTGCTAATGCGATATCTAGCTACAGTGTAAATAGATGGATGAAAAATTGATTTCATCCACAAAAAAAACTTATGAGGTAGGTATGTCACATTCAAAATACTCATAATAATTTAAGTATATATATTTTTTTAAATAGGTAAACACATACAATATAGTATTGATAAACGACGCGTCGATTGCGGCGCCAGATGGTTATGTCAATTTACCTTATTTTATAGGCCATTGTGTTGCTGTGCATGTGAAATTTCACACAACTTTATTACGTAATACGGCCATGACTGAATAACGGCACGTGGTGGAAAATTAAATTTGCATTAAAGTACATTTTTAATATAACACTTAATCAATACTTTTTTATTGTATAGTTTTGTCACGCGTCCAAATAACTGCTAAATAAATAATATAATGAAATTAAACGATAAATTCGTTTTTGATTAAATATTTGAAACACATCAATTACATAATATATTCAATTCAGGGATGGGGTGTATCCCACCTCTCCTGAAAGTCAAATTATTAGCGGTAAGGCGTACGTGACTTGAATGAGCTAATAACATGCATGTAATGGGTTAAATGTCCTATTTGCGTTTGATTCCTTGATGATATCAAAGATCTTTATAATTAAATATAGGTAATGCTACCTTTTTAATAAGATGTAGGCATTATAATATAATACATATGAAAAATATATTATATTCTTCCTATTATAAATAAAATATTAACATACAATAGGGGTGTGTCTAGTGCTTTTGTAAATAAGAAAGTTCATAATTAAACATTATATTGTTTACATAAAGATTTGAAAGAGATGATTATTGTTCTTTAATCTAGCTATCCTTTCGGTATATTTGGTGAATTTTTCCTATAATGCTTTTCCCTTCATATTATATCTACCACCCTTGGAGTTTTGTATCGTGCATTGAATTGAGGAGTTCACTTGTATTGTACATTCTGATCAGTCTACTATATAGAACGTCTTATCGTAATATAATGTTGTAATTCCTTTCTTTTTGTTTCACATCCCTGACTTCACTCGAGTCCGCTGTTGTTATTCAGAATAATGATATGGGAAAACATAGATTTATGTATAAAATATTCACGTTACGATCGTTTTTCTAACTTTGAATATTTTATCTTAAGTCCCTCTAACTACTACTGTCTGATATTGTTATATATTCTGTATTTCCTCTGAAACTATACAGTTTTCTAACTTTATCTATGTATAACTCATTCTTCAGATAAATGATTCCTGCTGTACACACATGAGAAATAAAATCAAACAAAACATTTTCATTATAAGTAAGAAATAGATTTGTGAATATTGTATAGCTCCTATGTTATATTGTTCTGTACCGTATTTACGAAGAGACAAACTTGTCAAAAGAAAATATTATTTTCCTCCTATAAAACAGTGAGCGTGTATGTATTTATTACCTTCTTTCGTACATTGATTTCAATTATATAAACATAAAAATAAAAGTAGAATTTAATATAATTAATTTAAGAATGGCAGGTTTATTGTAAATATGCGATATTTTCCTTTGGTTTTCAAATACTGATATTGACTATCGAACCAATAATGTTTTTCTTCCTGATGTCATAAAATTTTCACACTCCATACTATTTTTTTTTTTTTTTTTAGAATAGAATAGAATAGAATATCAATTTTAAGCCTTTTTGTTTAAATAAACACGTGGTGTGGTGTTTCATTTTATAGTTAATTTTGCAATAGGTATTTTCTTTTTCTTCTGCTTGTAGTAGATCATTGACCTGTTTGTTCGGAATTTGTTTCCTTTTGCGACGCTGAAGACCAGTTATCCTATCATCTTTTAGGTGGCCTTCCAGGCAATCTTCGTCCTAGTGGAGTCTCGATTATATTCATAGGTATATTCAAATTATTCTGCAATCAAAGATATGATTTTTTAAATTTTTCTCTCTTATTATGAAAATGTTTATTATTATTTATATATTTATTTTGTCCGTACAACAACTATCAACATAATTGTTGGAGAACTCGCTATATAAAACCACATCATCACAGATTTATTTTAGTTTACAACATGTAATCCGTAATAATCACATGTAAGTGATTGTATAAAGGTTAATTATACAACTCCACTGGGACAACATTTATTAAAACTTATTTATGTACCTACGAATATTACATTTGTTTGCTTTGTGCGATTTATACAACTTTTAGGACAATTAAATTTTATTATTTCAACACAAAGTATAGGCACTAATGCTAAATTACAAATATGGTTAACGGCTAGTGTTATGATAAAAATGTAGAATAAAAAAGGAATTTAGTAATAAAAAATAGAAAAGTATACTTATATATTCACAATAATAAATATAAATTGTAAAATATAAACGATTTAAACACATAAATGTATACATATACATATAAAGGATAAACTTGAGAAGGATTCTTGAGAGCCAAAATGTGTAAATGACGATACAGAGACATTAACAATCAATTGAGCTCGTTTCGATAAGAAAAAATATAATCAGATTTGCAAAAATTAAAACAGATGCAGATGTTTTGCAAGTGCTCTTGTTTCATTAGTTTTTAATAGTAGTACCTAAGTATCGATAAAAATCACAACTACACAGTTCATCAAAGAAAGTAGTAATGTTTGGGAAAGAACTATTTTTGTCTCTTTGGGGGAAAAAAATAGCGACGTTTGTTTATGTGAGAAAAGACTAATAAAAGTAAATCAGTGTGCAATTATATATATAATGAGTTACAATCCATTGGATTGGTCTGCAACGAGTTTTGACTTATTTCTCCACTCCTCCCTATTCTCAGCTAGTCTCTTCAACTCCATATATGAGCCACAGCTCATGTCCCTCTTCAGTTGGTCCATATAGGCGTCTCTCGGTCGACCTCTGCCATTTGTGCCTTCGGTCCTGCCCTCTGCGATTGCGATGAGCAGTCCTGGGTGCCTGATGTTGTGGCCAATCCAATTAGCTCGTTGTTGGCAGATTCTTTTGAGGAGTTGCCTTTTTTCGCCAACCCTGGTTAACACTTCTTCGTTTTCGACGTGTTCCGACCAATGAATCTTCAGCATGCGTCTATAGCACCACATTTCAAATGCCGCTAACCGTCCGCTTTCCCTCTTGCTGATGGTCCACGTCTCGCACCCATATAACAAAATGCTCCACACAAAGGCTTTAGTGAGATTCTTCCTCACGCTTAGATCAATATTAGGGGATTCTAATATTTTGGATTTTTTGTTAAAGGCAATTCGTGCCTGGTTTATTCTGCTCACAATTTCTGATTTGGAGCGTCCGTCCTGTATTCGTACGGAGCGTCCGTCCTGTATTGTATGAGCGTCCGTCCTTATTTTCTCCGAATTGAGGTTGCCAAGAAATTGGTTAATTAAATTGGTTATTTAGATATAGTTTGGGTAAAAAGCCCACGTTTATCAAGGAAGCGAGAACAACCTGTTTGGAACTTGGAAGTTTGAGTTAATTTGAAGATTATCTGCAGAAAGTCGGTATTTAACACTTGAATATTAAATTTAAATGATACAGAATGAAAAATAGAAGCGACAGTGGTGAAATTATGCGCCTTGAGCAACACCTGGTGTCAATCTCAATGGTAACAAATCAGATGTTTATTTATTATGGCCTAGCACATAAAATCATGTTCAAACATTTAAAAATAATGTTATAATTATTATTTATCGTGTCTAAACCCAGAAAAAACCAATCAAACTGATCTCCAGTACTGTGCTTAACGCACAGCAGGTGGAGATACGTCAAAAATATCCTTCATAGTGCAAGTAACAGGGCACAATGGACACTCCAACAAGTGTGGCATAGTCTGTGCTGCACCACGGTCACATGGTCCGGATTTGTTCTGTAGAAAGCCCCATCGTTCTCTATTGTCGCGGCTGTTTCCTACACCAGATCTCAGTCGATTTAGGGTTTTCCATGTCCTATAGTCTAGATCGCCTCCTGCAGTAAGGTGTTCTTGGGCTAGGAAATGTAATAATAGTGAAGAAGTAAACAAGCTTGAAAAATGAAGTGTTTTACTATTTCCACTAAATTAAAATATTAAGACCTGTGTTCAAGTGAAGACAACTAAAGATGCATAATATTACAATCCAAAGATAAGCCAAATACGAGTATTTCTTATTTAAAACAATCAATATGCTTTAACAACAAAATTCTAGACGATTTCATTTATCTATGTATTTGTTTTTTCACAAATCCTACTATTGATATAATTCGCAGACCAACTGAATGCATTGTACATACAAGTAGTCCTCAAATGCAAAAAATATTAATTTTTTTCTGTACATTGATCGCAATATATATAATTTTCTTGAAAAATGCATTCACATTAAACATAATTAGTACACAGAGAGCGAGTTTATCGCAAAGGCGCGATCTCTTCCAACTTACCAAAAAAAAATATATATAATATCTAAGCTCTACATGCTACACTCATAAAACTTGTAATACGATAATATTGTAATAAACATGTTTGCAAGTATTATGCTAAGCTTCTATTAATTAAACTGTAAGTCTCTTTGGATATTTATAATTCAAACAATTTATGTTAGTAAAGCTACTGTGTTCAAGTATAGGTACACTATATAGGTACTATAGTAACTTTATGTTTATCTATATAATGAACACATGTTTACAACAAATGTATACCTATAGCTATTATTTTATCAGAATTGTATTGTGCAAACGTTTTGGATGCGGTTAATTACTAACACGTTGGTCCGTAAGGTTTTCCATAGTTTGATTAAATTAATATTGCAGTGTTGTGCTTTAGACACTTTGGAAAGCAATTTCATTATCTGTATACCAACTGTTCGAGCTATAAATTTAATAGAATATGCTCAGTAAAAACTTTGAAAGCTAAGGGGCTTACAAGTAGATAAAATTAAATAATGTTGGAGTTTTTTTTTTGTTTTATTTCATTTGTAGTCATACCAATGTACCTACTAACTACTCTGCTCTACTAAAACTATTTGAAATACCTACTTCTAACCGTCTATCGACATATAAGTAGTACTTAAACATTTAAATGCAGCTTTTTGCTGCTCAAGCTACAGAAAGTAGCACAAAGGGATGAATATGGAAATAATTCCATCTGCACATTTTGTTCATTAAACTTAATACATTTATATTAAAAAAAGTAAGAACTAAATAATAATCTTCTTTTATGGTAGATAGTTATTGATCCCTCTTTGGATACAGATCATCCATTTTTTTTGTAAATAATTTCTTATTTAAACTAAAATCAATAAAGGAAAACCGAAATATTAATGTGTATGTTGAGTTTTATTGTTTATGTATTTGTGTAAAATTATGGCCAGTAAAGTTTTATTTATTTAATTATTTATTATAGTTTTCGTTTTTATTGTTCCAGGTAAGAAATCTCGTCATCATAGCTTAATCTTATGTGTCAACATGTAAGTATTATTTTAGACCTTTACAAAATTTACACGAATAAGATTGTAAAAGTGAACACAACATTGACTCCTAGGATAGACTGCTTTTTAAATCTTTTATTGTAGTTTTTGATTTTCTTATATGAGGAAATTCATAAATATGTGAATAAAATAATACGATTAAATAATGAGTTTTATTTACTATGTTTTTAAATTATTACTCATGATTTTTTATTAGGTCTGCGACCGGTTTCGATACGCCAGTATCATTCATTCGAGAGTTATGTGTGTGGTAGTGGGGTGGGGGTGGAAGTATTATTAGAAAAGATTGGGGGTGGGTAAAATCAGGGAAGGAAAACATTGAAAGTAAGGGAGATTTTTGTGGTGCTTTTATTTTATTTACTAAATTATGTCCGGAGTTAATTGCTTTATAAATTTTCAAAAACCGGTCGCAGACCTATCAAAAATCATTAGTGATTATTTAAATACATTGTAAATAAAACTCATTGTATAATCATGTCGCGTTGTTATCACATAGTTAATGCCAAAAACATCGAAAATAAAATAATATGCGTGTTTTTTATGGATGATTCGATGATTTGCTTATGAGTCGAAGAACAGAAAGATATTCAACGAATGTAAAATCAAATGAATAAATGTTCACATTTTGAAAATATTAAGTTACAGAAAGTGGCAGCAAGGTATTCTAAGTAATTTAATATCATCATCATCATCATCATCATCGCCCTCAACGCTCCTCTCGGGAGCACAGGGCAGAAACCAGCCTCCTCCATTCAGAGCGTCTCTGTGCCAATTGCGTCACCTCTTTCCACGACATTCCTTGCGCTCTGATATCGTTGTCATAGGAACGGTGTATTGTGAAAGAGGGACGCCCGGGCCGACGGAACCCCTGCGGACGGAAAAACAGTGCTCTTTTTGGCCAACTATCATTAGGCATTCTCAAAACATGTCCCAGCCAGGACCATCGTCTCTCTTGTATTACGGAGATTACAGGTCTCTGCTAGGTGCGCCGGCGCACAGCATCATTTGTAACATTTTATAATTAACTAGCTGGCCCGACGAACTTCGTACCGCCTAAGAATCAATGAACGATTTCATACATACATCTTCTTCCCCTTGTCCTAGTTCGGTCGGGGACCCATTGCTCCTAAGTATCTCCTCCAGAGATAACTGTCCACCGCTGCTTCCAGGACCTCTGGCCACTCCAAACCTAGCCTTTCAACACATGTTCGACACCTGCCCTATCTTCTGCCCTCTCCCACTGACTTTATGAATGATTAATATTATTAATCTCTTTACAAACTCCCGTAATTGTCAAAGTGTGTCATCGAAGGTATAGTGTAAAAAAATATAATTCATTTGGAACTTTCGCAGTTTAGCGGCCCCACCCGTTGTCGAGTACTTTTTTCCATGTAAAAGTAATATTTTCGAAACTTGAGGAAATTGTTGCCATATGGTGAATTATTTTTTTGTCACCAAATTTTTGAAAAATTCTTTTATAGGAAAAAAAAATCGCAACTATGAAACTTGAGCGGCCCCACCCGTTGTCGAGTAATATGTACGGAATTTCAGGAAATTAATTTTCAAAGTGGATTTTTTTTGCCGGCAAATTAAAATAATTCTACATATGGCAACAATTTCCTCAAGTTTCAAAAATATTACCTTTTCTATGGAAAAAAAGTACTCGACAACGGGTGGGGCCGCTAAACTGCGAAAGTTACATTCATTTTTTTTACATAGACAATTCACACACATCGAGCTAGTCCCAAACTTAGATGAATCTTGATTATGGGTAGGTACTAACGCGACGATACACACATATACAATGCACTATATACAAATACATATATATGTAACACCCAGACCCAGGACAATTTGAAAAAGGTCATTCTTCCCTTTGCCCTGTCCGGGAATCGAACCCGGGACCTCGTGACTCAAAGGAAAGAGCTCCGCGCCACACCGGTCGACATGAACAATTTTTGTTGAACAATTATACTTAACTCAGATTTGTTTATAAATTATCTACAGTACGTAATATAATTATGTATGTAGATACTAATTTTTTTTTCAGGTAGATTTTACCTATTCATTTAAAATTTATAAAAATTCTTTCCATGATTTTTTAAAAATTGAAATATCAGAACTACAGATGTTAAATTGTATGGATAAAGATTCTAATTTGAGAATGTATAGAAAAATTATCATATAAATAGGCCAATCTATAAAAAAAACTTCATTGTTGATTTTGTATAATTCTCCATATTGCATTTTTTATTGAAATTAAAAATGTACGGCGTAAATAATTTTCTTCGTAATTTTTCTTCTCTGTCTGCAAATTTCACTACACAATCTTGCATCAGAACTACCTACATGATCACATTCTTATTTTCATCTTTAATAGCACAATTTTTGGTTCAATAATAATTTTCCATCTGCAAAAATAAAATACAATTTCAAATATAATCTGTGCACGTCCACATTTATGTGACAGAAGATCGGTAGAAGAATAATTCGGTAGTTACATGGCAATAGGTTGTATCTCGCATTTTTTGCGTTTTCAAGTTTTTTCCATAAAATGCTCAAAATAGTGTAATATTTGATGTGGCAAAAGGATATGTCTCTTATAGTCAGAATAAAGAGAGAAAAGACGTAACTTATTGACATGTAGAAAGATTGTTTTCATCAACATGGCAAAAAAACTCAAATATTTTTAAACTGCAAGAAATTATTTAGTGAATACATCTTGTAGAAGAAATTATTAAGAGAATGTTACATCTATCTTGTAGAAATAATAATTACCTTCATTTTGATATATAATGCTCGAAATTTGGCTGAAATATCTCTTTTGCAAACTTTGTTTTTGCTCTCCTGTAAAATTATGTTTTAGTGAGATACAACCTATTGCCATGTAACTACCGAATTATAGTAAACAAATATTAGTACACATTTCGTTCATATTAGTTATAGTAATTTGGTTCTTAATATAGCAGAACCTACGGATTATTTTAGCACAATGCAACAGGCGACGTGGGGGCGCTAATAGCGTATGGACTCTCCATATTGTTTTTATTTTTGAAATTAAAAATGTATGGCGTAAATAATTTTCTTCATATTGTTTCTTCCCGTGAATTTGTAAGATGTTTTAATAGCCTATAGTTTAATCCGGGCGGAGAAGAATCCAACAAATCAGAGATCATTCAAATCGGTACAGCCATTCTTGAGTTATAAGTGTTGTAACACACACGTCTTCCTTTTATATATTAGATATAGGTAGTGGTACTTTACATTTATTTGCTCAAATGTAAATTGTTCAGGAGAGCGTTTTTTTGTGTTTTGCCGTGCATGTTTTCGTCTCTCCTAGTTATTTGATACAGTTTAAATATATTACATTATTTTCGTCGTATTCTTATATATCTCATAATCATTTATGTAATGAAATTTTGAGGAATTTATAGGAACGACAACACATTTTATTTATAGTAATTCGTAAATACGACTACAAATCAGAAACCTGTTTCAGGCTAGCGGTAATAGTTACAGGTGTGATCTTCAGTGAGAACATGCAGGGCACATACAAATACACATTGGTGATCTTAACTCGATTACGCCAAAAATGTCATATACGACAGATAGTCAGAAGAGGGACGATTTTTCGAAATAATCAAACTAAAAAGTTCAATCTCAGAGCTGTGAATACACTCAACGTTCGTAATGTACAGTATCTATAATATGTAACCAAACAGTTGGTATCAATGAACACAAAAAGAGACAATTGTATAGTGAATAATATGTAAAATGGTTTTCCCTAAGCCAATTTACTCTATGTGATATCGTGACAAATTAAATTTAAAACTTTTATCATAATTTATAACCGAACTTATTTTCACTTTGTCGTGAAAATTTGTGAGATAAGTTCTAGTTAATGACTGTATTATAAACTAGCTTTTATTACCCGAAATCGTTTGGGGTTTTATAAACAGAAAGAAAAGAGAAACCAAGTATGTGAGATAAAATATTTTCATGACGCTCATGAAAAAAAAAATTTATACTAGTCATAATTCTACTCTACATTGCTTGGATTTCTACGATTTGTTATGTCCTCCAGAATGAAATAGACCAAAATTTAAAAAGCATCCAATGTTAATAAACATGATTCAGGATTTATTTAATCATTGGGAAACATGATAATTTGTTACCAAAATAAGATTCCGTTTCAGTATTGTTGTATTTATTACTACTTACATTTTGAAATAATTCAGAACAAGAAAATATTAATTTACGTTTTTTTTTATATTTAAAGCCTGCCTGGTGGATGAGACCTGATAAAAAGAACATTATTACACCTCTGTCTTTTTTAATTACTACATACATACATATTTACGTATGGACTAAAATATTTTTGTCAATTTATACTTCAGTGGAAATTAACGGTCACATCTGTAAATGAAGTGTGAGAAATGGCTAACCTCAACCATTCTTTGTTTGTATAGTGATTGTTAAAGCTTTGACAGGTGAAATTGTACAAGTTTTATGAGGTTTTCACTTTGTCTTATTATTATTATACAACTCATTACCTTTCAACGTATTCATGCGTGTGTCTTAGAAACACATGATGGAAATAAGCATCCTCATCATCACGTAAAAAAGGTTATCTGAGCAATCGGATAGATAGTAGGTATATGGTTGAGAAACAAAACACATTTAAGTATATGGAATTATTAGAATGTGTTGATGAAATAAATAATATGTTACGAGGTATGGTCTTACAACGTACTTTATTGAAAGTAACTCGAGTTTCGACATGGTAATGTATTTTTCAAACTATGCCTAAGACATCACATGTTGGAACTCAAATCACTTTAAATAAATATCATCATCATCGCCCTCAACGCTCCTCTCGGGAGCACAGGGCAGAAACCAGCCTCCTCCATTCAGAGCGTCTCTGTGCCAATTGCGTCACCTCTTCCCACGACATTCCTTGCGCTCTGATAAATAGGTCACATATTATTTATTTGGTTAATATGGAGATTTATAAAATAAAAACTAACAAAATTCAAAAATGTTTTGATTTTACCACATTTAATCCATTTTACTTACTCAAACTTCAATGCTCCTCCTGGGAGCACAGTCTCCTCTTTTCGGATTGTGGCTGTTCTCCCTCTTCTCTTGACATTACTTTTGTTCTGATATCGAAATTTAATCCTACGTACAAAACAATTTTCTAAAATTACCCAATATGGAGAGAAAAGAAGGAAAAGTTAGAAAAAATGTATCAGTATGTGTCAGTATGAAAAGGGATTATTCTGCTTGTCTATCTACTCTACTTATTAACTGTCTAAATACAACGAAAATTTATGTATCTACCTAAGTATTATCTTCTTTCAACCACACGTGTAGCTTCTTTTCCAAATTCAGAAAGGTATATACATACATAGCTATGTCCAAAGTTACATTAACATACACTTAGTTGAATGAATCCCAATATTAGCTTTGATAATAATTTTACATTGATGCAAACACGGAATAGTTCCAACCTTTGTACAACTGCAAACATTTCTTATTGGGGATCTCAGTAGGGTGTATTGTAAAAAAAAATTATTCGTTTTGAGGATTATACATCCTATTCAATTATCAGTATTCAGTATTTCATCCATGTTCCGAAAGTCTTTTTTCAAAAAAAGATATAATTTGCTGTTTCTGACACAGAAGGTTGCCAAGTCATTTTACTATTGTCAGAAGATATTATTTTCAGAAATAATAAATTAATAACCTTTTAAAACAACAGCAAAAACATTCTTGTGTTAATTTGTTTTGCATTCTGAATTACAGACGCTATGCGATAATATTTGAATACTCGCAATATATTGTTTTATTTATATCAAAGATCGTTACTGAAATTTTTCGTTAATTGATTAAGTAATTATCATATTTATTTTGCTTTCACTATTATTACGGACATTAATTAGGTATTAAATTAAGAATTTATTTATACCTTGTTTATATAGGGGATAATGATAACCTACTAGTTTTATTGCGTAATTTGTGTGAAAACTTTGGTATTGATAAAACTGTTTATACATATATAATCGACTCATCCATCAAGAAGTCAAAAATATAAATATATTTTGATATTCAAATTCAAATATTTTTATTTAAATAAAATTAACAATTTAATAATATTACATACACACCTTATTACTAAAAAACACATTTATTTTTTTATGATTTTAAGTATGAGAGAATCTTATATTTATTGTCATAATTTACCAATACGTGTAATGAAAAACATCATATTAATGATCTGTATACTAATTTCTATGGTTATCGATAATTTTGAGTGGATATTGCTTTTTCAATAGTAAATAAATCTTATTTTTTTAAATATCTATGTACCACAGATGATTTTGTGCAAATTGTTGAATCAATTTCGTTAAAACTATGCACATATTCAAATGATTTTATATACAAGAGAATAGTATGATTAATTTGTGAAATTGTGAAGTATGCAGGCTTTGCTTTTTTGAAGAATATGGTGAAATAAAATTGGGTAGAAATGATTTTCACATTTCGGAGAAGAACAGGAAAAAATATAGGTTGTGCCTGATATTGGCAATTAATCATTTATTTTAATAATTAGTTTTAATATAATTTCAATCTTTTCAATTCGGCGTAAGTAACAGCTTACTCATTTTCTTAAAAAATAGGATTTTATATACAAAATAGAAATAAAGTTTAATATTCTCATCTTCATCATCTTAGCAAACTAAAGGTTTAAAAAAGTACAAAAGAGATAAATAATAAATACTTTATTCAATCAATATCAATGTACAAACGTTGAGACAATATATCACCAATTAACGGTTTCAATTAAGTTGCAGCAGCCTCACTAGGTTATATATATATATATATATATATATATATATATATATATATATATATATATATATATATATATATATATTAATTACAAAAAGGCTAAGTAATATTGTGATTACTTTATTTAAATTTTTATGATAGCGAATATGTAGGTATGAAATCAAGAAATTTTAATTCTCAATCAACAAATACTGAAATGTGAAAATTCTGAAGTTAAGGCAATTTTTTTATTATTTAAATAAAGACACTACTTTGACCGGAAAATTGGTATTTCAAATCATTTTATTTTAAAGAAAATATTTTAAGAGTTTCGTCTTTTTTCAGTTACCTAGAGTTAACAAGCGACAAAAAGTATTTATGTATGAAAAAGTAAAAAGACTAAGTTTGTTTTGTTTGGTTCACTCATCCTGAATGTATTATAAATGTAAATAAATAAATATCGGCACGGAGAGGACAGCTTGGAGTAGTAGTAAGTAATAAGAAAGCATTATGTATCGAAGTGAAGTACCTACCTACTTTAATTCATAATAATGTAGAAACAAAAAAACTCAGAGATAAAAAATACCAATACTTCAGACAAAGTAAAAATATAATCAAAACCATCGAGCAACGATTTTTCCGATTTCTGTTTTTCAAATGGATTCCAAGAATCACATCATTGAGAGATGTCGTAGTTAAAAATAACAGTACATAAATATTAGGGTATTTCCGTATTAAATTTACATAGTTACAATTTGACTTTTTGAAGGAAAGAATCCCGCTAAAATTAATTTAAACTTTGTTTTGACTTCTGTTAAAAATTCTCTTGGTTGACCATCTGCAACCAACTGCACTCTCTTTTCTCCGGCCTCGCGGGCTCGCTGACGTGTTTCACGTCAGCGAGCCCCAAAAAAAAAAAAAAACTTTGTGTTAATAAAGTGTTCAAAAGATATTTGAAACCCGTTGCAATCTAAATAATAAGCAGTGACTAAATAAACTTGTAAATTGATTAATTTAAGTAGATCCTGTTGTGTAGTTAATAAGTTAATTGTGAAAATGTAAATAACTATTGTGTGTGTGTCTGAGTTGTAAAACTAAACTATCAATAAATGTTCCTCGTTTAACTTAACCTTTTCTTTTTAATTTGTGAAATGCAACTCTACAATCATCCCTGACTTGAGACTCAAGCTCTGCAGACTGATTTAGCTGGACAATGTATGGAAAAGTGGACTTGAGTCGAAGAAAGAATTGGAGGGTAATATAGAGGGATAAAAGTGTTAAATAAATATAAATATGGGATTAAGTGTTACAGAGATTCATACAATAGACATCATACTCCTATCTGTAGTCCTCCTGTATATCATACTCTTTTATGTATATTTTATATCGGAAATGAACGGAATAAGTATGTATCAGCTATGTTTCAATTTGTTCTAGCCATAAATATTTTCATTAATATTCATTATGGTTCATTAAAAATTTATTTAAATTAATTTTAGTTTACTTACTTTTACATTTCTTAAAAAAACATGTGTAGACAATTCACATAGACCGAGCTAGTCCCAAATTAAGATATGAATCTTGTATTATGGGTACTAACGCGACGATACAAATATATACAATGCACTGAACATATATACATGTAACACCCAAACCCAGAAGATTTTGAAAAAGGTCATTAAAAAAAGAACTTTTCACTGGTGGCCTTGGGACGGTATAGGGAGTGTTGAACGGCGTCAAAAAAAAACATCCAAAATCATCATCATTATTCGTCATTTTGCCCTGGTCAGGAATCGAACCCGGGACCTCGTGACTCATAGGCAAGTGCGTTAGCCTGCGCGCCACACAGGTCGCCATTCTTTGTATACAACTTACTCTTTGCGTGCCATGTTAGGTTCGCTCAACTTCAACTTTCATATATATCTTTTTTTTATTTTTTTGACACAATAAATAACTGAAACAACTCATATTCAGAAACATATTCATTATAATATAAAAAAAAAACTGTTTACGTCAACATCTAAATTTCTAAAGAGAGTAAGAAAATAAGGTCATCATGTATTTTTTTTTTCTATTTTTTAGTACATTTTGTGCCAATGATTTGACCTATTTTCTACACTTCTATTGCAATATTACATTGTTTCAACATGTGGATAGAAGGACTGGTATAAAGCAAGACTCGTATTTATTTCTTCTACAAACAAAGACATTTTTCCAATTTCCAGACAATGAATTTACATTAAATAAGTATAAAATAAAATCTAATAAAAAAAAAACAAACCGTACTATCTTGTAATTTGTAGAAAATATTGTTAAAAGTCATATCGAGGGAATATTTTTCCCGAGATAACAAATTAACTTAAAATATTCATTCCGAACTTAAGCTTTAAATAATGAATAATATATTATTAAAAGAAGAAATGCAAATGGAATAGATTATTTTACACATTACTTTGTTTGTTGAAATAGTATCTGCGCAATTTGAAATGTAACTAAGTAAAATCTTAGTTATTGAGTTTTCAAAGCGTAGCTTCAAGGTAAAGTAAAAGCAAATCTTCATAATATAATATTACAGGAAGAGAGAGAAACGAATTCTTTTAAGAAGAAAGTAGCTACTTACTTAACATTAAGATCCTACTCGTGCGCTTAATTAGATAAAATTATAATTATACCTACGAGTAAACAAAGGATAAATATTATTTCAACTGTTAGGCTAAATAAATGACACTGTGGTGCATCAGCACCTACGTGCCTACAAACCACCAGTGCTGATTAAACACCTACGTGACTATTCCGTAGAACGTCATAATGCATCAACCATCTGGCAACTATACCTACAAGAAGAACTCTACGAGGTACATCGGATCGCATCTGGACATCACATCAGCTCACCTCACATCACAACATCAAGACTTAGAAGTTAGACTTACTGAGCCCAATAGAGCCGGTAAGTCTAACTTCTACGAGAGGGCCTTTGATGTTGTTGGACAGGTTGTGGAATCGCCTACCGGTGCTACTGAGAGATAGTCAGACAGTCACTAGTTTCAGAAGCTAATTAAAAACTGAATTCTTCACTGGCGCCCTTGAGACGGTCTGGGGACTGTTGAACGGCATCAAAAATAAAATAAAATCATCCAAAATCATCATCATCATCATCAAGATGGATCGCCACCTCATTCTCTCAACTTGTAACTACCGACAATAAATATCTGCTTCATCAACATACACTGTTCTCTTTATCTACCCCATTGTAGATACATCCATCTACAATAGCACTTTCTAAGATCAATATTTTAATTTTTTTGTTAGAATAAAATAATGCCGTTTAAATGAAAATTTGCCAATCACATAGAATAATTTATATACAAGTGTATATTCATTAAAATAATAGGGTAATCTGTATGGTATTTGGTGTCAAAAATCAGAATATATTATAAAATTGAGTTGACACATTATACAATAGAGTAGATATTATTTTAAGTGGGGATTACAAATCAAGTTTTTTTTAATTAACTTTGAATACTTGTATGTCTAACAAGGCAAGTGTAAGTTTGCATTGTTAATATTTAAAATATTATATTGCGTACGTCTTTGTTTAATTTAGGAATATCAATACATAAAAAAAGATCTTTTAATTTAAATACTGTGATGTTATAAATCTTAAATACGTTTTATTGAAATTCAAGCAATCTGGAAAAACCTTTATTATTGAGTTAAACGTTAATATTATTCAAGTACATAAATTATACATGTATAGTGTATTTGCTTACAAAATGAATATCAAATATTATAACTAAACGCAATATACTTACAAGTATGAATACAAATGTACATAATTAACTCTGAAACTGGGTACCTATGTGTAAATTGTTTGGTACATTTAAATAATACAATGATTTTACCTACATAAATGGTTTCATAGTTGTACTTGGTAATAAAAGGTTATACATGTTTTCAGCTTGATTTGATATTTCGATACATTATTGTACTGTCCCTATAATGTCATATTCAGGCTGCCGCCCATTTTATTATTAATTCACTTAAACAGCTAAAGGTCTTACATTCTTATTAAATCGTTCAAAGGGATCTCATCTACGGTATGAGGAGGGAACTTAATGAACAAAAAGTGGGACAAATGATGAGCTTGGGAGCTTGCTCGAACTTTCACTTTATATCATCCAGTATGTGTAGTTATTATGAAACTTGTGGTTATAATCACAACTTTCATAGCTACATAATACATGCAATACAGGTATATTTTAGTATTATTGAAACATATTACATGGATAGGGTTTGAATGATGTTATTAACAGTTTTTGTAAGAAGTTGGGTAACCTATTAGGCTTTAGTATTAAGGATTAAGGGAAGATTTTACGCGTGATAAGTAAGGATTTACCTACACGGGTTTACTGTGAACCTAATTACATCTCAAAGAACGTGGGAAATTAAAATTATTCACTTATTGAAAAGGACTAAAATACTTAAATTTAATGTTTATTGTAATATTTCACCACAAAGGTGCCAAATTTATAGATAATATATGTTTTTTAGAATTTGAACTTAATAATAAATCTTAAACATTCTCTATACTACTATCTATACTATTATCTTACGCCGCATCCCAAGTGGGGTAGACAGAGAGAATGGAACGTCCCCTCTTTATTCATGCAACCTCTCATACACGCACGTCAATTTCTCTTACTCAACACACGGCCCTCCTTGAGAATTTGATCTGCGTGATTAAACCACTAAGTTCTCGGACGCCCACGCTTCCTCACATCCTTTCTTTCAGACAAGTAGGTATATCTTCTTTTTCATTCTTTAATCCTGTCATTGAATATTCCCTCTGTATGAAATTTTGTTGTGTAATGATGAAAGTATTGGAAAAATAGTCGATAGTCAATATTTTTTTAGAGATTTGTAAAAAGTGTACTAAAATATACATTTTAAATTTCTTAATTGGACAATATTTGTTTGTTTAAAATTGAAAAATATCAAGCACTTACTTAAAGAAAATTAATATTATAATTTGCAGCCAATTGCTTTGTTCTTTTTTAATTTTTCTTTTGCTTCACAATTTATTATTTGATGGAAATTAACTACTGCGTTAAATTAAATCGTATTCCCAAACTGAAATAATATTTAATAAATGATAAACTTGTACAAAATGTACTTCTATTGAGTCAGTTAATTAATATGTTCCTTTGAAATAATACAAAGTATTTGAATTTCAGCTATTAGAGAGTTGGTTTATTCATAACTCAAAACTGAAAACTCTAAACGGAAAATCACCCAAATAAATTGTCCACTTAGAACATGAATGATGAGTAGTTTCCCACAAACAATTGTTATACAAAGTTCTAAAAAGTAATATTTTTTTTATTAATTAAGTAAACATACCTGCTTGATATTTTATTATAATTTTATACTCTGGGTTGGGCTAGTTTGCGCTGACATACTTACCTACTCATTTAAGACTACAATTCTCTGAATTTCAGGAGACACGATGCATCTGGCTGGGTCATGTTTTGAGCATATTTAGTGGGTTTTTTGGCAAGCAGAGACTTAATTATTTTTAATACACAAGACTTGTTTGTGATCCTTGTAAATATGTATCTTTATAATATTAAATCGAGCTCAGTTGACTCTTTATACTCCAAGGAAGATATCATAGGGAGTTATATAGAGATTTGGAGAGTAAGGAATTAAAATACCCAATAACAAAACGTTACATTGATAAAAAAAAAACAAGATAGTTGATAATTTATTACAATTTCAATCCGAATGTTTAGATTGTAGTACATTGACTTGGAGCTAGGCCAAGTCTTTCAAGTTTCATCTCGCAATATTACTTCCAGTAGATCAACAATATTCACTATTCCGAACGACCGCTTAGTGAATGTTTTTTAAATTGTTTACACACTGACTGTGGAGGAGAACAATAATTTATTCTATTGGCGTATCATTTTAATATGGCTCTGAAGAAATGCAATTCGCAAAATTAAATCAAGTATTTTGAAGTAATTGAGGTAAAATATACTACTACTACTATACTACTATACCATCACGGCATATCCCACAAGTGGGGTAGCCAGCAGACCAGTTGCATGTAAGGAACATGCAAGCTGTCCTCTCTGTGCCAATATAAAATAAAGACATTCAGGATGGGTGGCAAACCTCAACGCTGAATTTAAGATGTAAAATGTCTTAATTTTTTCGAACACCTGCCTTTTACAGGACACTCGAAAACTGACGGAGAAGAGTGGGAGACCAATTCTTTACCGGGTGCTCCACGGGAAAATATAAACAATATTTTTCATTTGTTAAGCCAATATTTTTGTTAGACTTTTTTGTACTATTTTTTTTGTAGGTACTTATTAAATAAATATTTCTTAAATAATTAAAATGTTTTATAACAAATATTATTTTCTTTATGGAAGTTCTACAATGACCACAGTTTACTTTTATTTTGTAATATTTTAGTTTTACTATTGTTATATTAACGGTATTTTTTTTTATAAATTGCAATTAGATTACGTAAATCCTTTGATGCAGGATGTTAATAGATACATTTACAATATTGCATGATATAAAAGCTTCATAAAAAAATGTAATAAAAATAAGTTGATTGTTTAAATTATCTTCTTAAATTCTTGATTGTTAATAGGTGAAAAATATAACTAAAAAACATTTCCGAGGAATCATGAACAATTGTCATAGTAGCTTCACAACATTTGTGATTTTATTGTTTTGCAGTGAATTAACTTTATGAAACTTTTAGGAATTATTATTTATATTCGGTGTAACAAAACAATGAAAAACAATATAATGGAGAATCATGAAAAGGTTTTTGTTCATCTTATTTATGGCTTCAAACCACTTGATTACAAATAAATTCATACACTTGATTTGTTGCATATCATCCCAGTATTGTCTTCATTGTTTTGCCTCATTTCATTGTCTTATAAATAGGTATAAATATGAGAGAACTTATTTGTATGAGATATGCTTTTAAGCCAATATTTTTATTGACCTATTCATAATGATTTTACGGTATAAAGTTTTATATTATGCCATTTTTTTTTATTTACTTCCTGAAATTCTTTTTAGAATCTCTAACTTCGTTTGTTTGTAAAAATCTTATGAATCAACTGAGTTCACTATGCAGTATTATTTCTTAAGTTTCAAATATCATTATTACAAGAACTTTCTGTTGATTATAGATGAAATCTTATTTTTTTATGTTATTGACCGCAGGTACTCGTTGCAAGTCCATTTCAAGGTAAATTGAAGAAAAACTTTTCAGTTAACTTATACTATATTATTTTTTTTTTTTTAAATATTGTCGATGCATCCTTGTTTGGATGATTTCCGCCATTTAAAATCATGGGTTTATTGTTTCAGGTTATAACTATAGATTAAACTAATTAGTTCGATAATGAGAAAAAGTGATCAATTCTTCATAGTATAATGAAATTTTTCAGAACAAAATCAAACAACATTCCATGCACCTTATCATCCTCTAAACCAATCAGATAGCAGATGTTAAGTGGGTATTCTACATTCTGATGGGAGAAATACAAATCACCGCGGTCCCTACTATATTATACTTAGCCTAATATCTCGACGTCTTTACTGGAAAGCCGTTGCTCAAAGCTCGGACTGCAGTACTGAAGATAGGTGGAGAGAACTTTGGACATTATCATCAGTAAGAAACCAAACCCTAGTACCAGATCCAACAGAAGAACTGCCTGGTTTTATACTTCCCAGGAAAAGATGGTGTACAATAAATCGTATAAGATGTGATGTAGGCTTTACAGCTTCCAACTTATATCAATGGGGATGGATTGATTCACCGGCGTGCACATGTGGAATGACACAAACTATCGACCATCTGATAAACAAGTGTCCCACATATGCATTCCAAGGAGAACTTCAGGACTTACACGCACTTACAGATGACGCGATCCGGTGGCTGCGGGATTTGGAGATCAAGTTGTGAGCGACCATAAGTAGAATGAATATTATACTTTACCCACGTCATGTCCCAAGTGGGATAGGCAGAGAGAACGAAACTCCAAATATATCTATCTTTACACAGTTCCTTCGTTTCCTCCACATTCATTGAATTAATTTCTCATGCATACACGTCGGTTTCTCTCACTCAACACACGGCTGTCCTTTAGAATTTGATCAACGTGATCAAACCACGTGGTCTTGGACACCCGCGCTTCCCTACACCCTTTCTTTCAGACAAGTATATCCTCTTTGCCATTCTTACCTCGTTCATTCGTTCAACATGTCCAAACCACCGTAGCCTATTCTCGCGTATTCTGTCCATCACACTCTTCTGGCATACGCTCATTCTTCCGTGGTTCGACACCAGGTGCTGGCAAACTCCCCTTTCACGACACAAGCTTTTGTAGCTTACTGTGAAAGGTGTATAAGGTTTTATTTGGGTTTATAACAAACAAAACCCAGATATATCTTTTTTTTCACATTACCTTGAAATCTTATTCGAAATTCAGAAAACATAACCCATGTTAACTGTTTTATCATAATATTTTAATTAAACGTTCATCAAACTCATTATAGTGATATAGTGATGGTTAACAATAGTGATATAACCATTATCAATTATGTACCCACTTCATCAAAGAAATATTATAATAACCCGACTGTTGTTATGCAATCTAATCTCCATACTTGTTTATCATCTAATGAATCTCAAAACTCGGGTTCAATCATTCACGATTTTGTAGTTCGTACATAAATTATATTGAAAATAAGTATTGAGGTTTGATAATAGATTAAATATGTTAACACTAAATGAATACGTGCATAATACTGAATAAATATGGATTTTGGAAAGTTCTATGTATTTTGTTAAGATATCTATCTCACTTAATCACATCCCTGTCACATGATAATACCATCTCATTCGTCTATAATCTCGGTTCACATGTAGCTACACAAGTAAGGGAAATTCACCAATTTCTTCGATGAAATTCGATATCTTGCTCCCCTAATTCTGGACGTTTTATTACATCAGTGACTGAAATTGAATGCCTTTTATATCCCTACATTGAGAAGTTTTTTGATCAACAAAGATCTAATATTGTAATATCTTTATATCCTACAAAATCTCATTGTTCTATTATCTACAAGTCATAAAGAAATTGCCGAAATATGTACTCTTTTGTTAAATTATTGACAGTATCAACTTTACGCAACTCATCAAAAACAATGGTAATAAGTTTGTTTAATAATTAATATTTTCGTTACATATACATTACATATACGTTACGTTACATCGTTACAATAACAAACCCATTTTCGTAACAAAGTTCAAAGAATCCTCCGCAGTTCTTAATATAAATTCTCTTAAAGTAGGTTAAGAAAATTTTCTACAATTTAATGAACTATTATATTAAAAAAAATACGATAACCTATGGTAAATCATTTATAGTACCTAGTATATATTTATAAAATTTCAGATAGGCTATATCTACTACTGTTTAATATATATGAAATTGATTAATGAAAATGCATCGAACGAAAAAAAAAAAAAAAACCTCTCCGCGGTAAACTCGCCGATTGTGCAAAATTATTTTTATGATTTATTATATTGTAACGGTGTATTGTGAAAGAGGGACGCCCGGGCCGACGCGACGGAAGAACAGTGCTCTTTTTGGCCAACTATCATTGGGCATTCTCAAAACATGTCCCAGCCAGGACCATCGTCTCTCCTATCAGAGCGCAAGGAATGTCGTGAAAAGAGGTGACGCAATTGGCGTAGAGACGCTCTGAATGGAGGAGGCTGGTTTCTGCCCTGTGCTCCCGAGAGGAGCGTTGAGGGCGATTATAATGATGATGATGATATTGCAAAGTCCACAATATATACCGGACTGTTCTTTGAAAGTAATTATAATATTAGTATATGAGTATACAAAATTAACAAAATAAGTATAAGTATAAAATAAGTAATTAAGTATACTTAATATTTTTATTGGATGTAGTCGCACTTTGTCTTCAAGAAGACGGTATGTTTCTGAATACAAACGTGATCATAGCATCTATGTAAAATGTTATTATTTAAATAATCATAGGAAGACATTATTCTTGAACTATCTTCATCTCCTTATGTATTAAGTTTTCAATATCATTTGATTCCCAGCGCTTAAAGTAAATGTTGGTATTCACCGCATTTGATCCTAGAATCCAGACACCGCTATTTAATATTTTATTATTGGAATATTCAACTGTGGGTATGAATTTTGGGAATAATCATATTTCAACGTACCTAATGTCAGATAAAACATTCAATTTAAATTTATTGTTATTTACATAAATCTATTCTTAAAAATTAGTACATCAATTATCTACCTTTCCACGTAAATTCACCAATAGATTAATATTTAATCTGTTGATAAAGGTACTATGTTTTTCCAACAATATTTCTTCTTTACCATTTTATGACTCCAATAGGTACTTATATATTAATCTCTATATTATTATCCACGCATACCAACATGACCCAATCGGAAAGGTTCTCGAACGTCTTCTTTCAAAAATACACGTGTAATATTTTGTTTTTTCAATTTGATAAATAGTTATACTCTTGAATTCAAAATATCCAATTTGTTTTTGTTTTACACCACCGAGGTGTTTTTTTAAGTTCGATATTTATCTTACAAAATAAACTTTCTTAACATCACAACTCAACATGGACATCGTGATTAATGATTTTCGAAGGGACTAAAATGTCCTTCTGAATTCCTAACACACTTTCACTTTATTGTATCTATCGAAGATATATTATTATATATTATGTACAAGCTATAGTTGTTTACAATGACATTTATTCAATCTTCTTTGTTTTTTGCCCTCAACGCATTTAACTCTTGGGAACAAGGAAATAGAACAAATCTTATACGAGTCTTACAAATCTTAATTCTGAATGGTACATCACCATTTGTTTGCCAGAAGTGTTCGGAAAAATAAGGGAAGCCAATTGCAGAAGACGAATCACTCTCCACCACGATAATGTAAGCTCTGACACATCAGCTCAAACAAATGCATTTTTGAGCATTCAAAACATCGAATTGATGGTTCATCTACCGCACAGTCCTTATTTAGCACCCAATAATTTCTCTTATTCCCGCAGATCAAAAATAAATTGTGAGGTCAACGATTTTCGACGCCTTAAAAGGCGATTGATGCGTTCAAATCACATATTCTGGAGGTACCTCAATCAAATTGGAAAAAAGAGGTTCAAAAATTGGTTCAAACGCATGAAAAAGTGTATTAATCTTCTTGGAGAATATTTTGGAAAACAATAAAGCTATTTTTGATTGTAAATATTTGTTTTTCTTTGTGTTATGTGTGATATTTTATTATACAAAGAGATGAACATTGAGTAGAATTTTGATAAACTCTGCCCTTATTGAATTCTTCTCTCCGTTGAATGACTAAATTATTAAGTAATGATTCGACGCCATCTGAAGTATTCCCACGTAGCGTGCGGAATCTTCAAATGGAATTGCTTCATGAGTAATATGTGTATGCTTAGGTATTTACCGATATAATAAGAAGGTACGATGGTATTTCTTGGTTGGACTTTATATCTACGATAAAATATAATTCGAATTATAAATATCTGCATAGTACGGTAGAAATAAATATAATAGATTATGAATTATAGATCGTTGCTTTGCCTATAATGCGATGGAATAAAATATCATGAACAGCGTAATAAAATATTTTCCAAGCACTAAAAAAAAGGTTACCAAAATGCCATGGAAATACAAATATCGACATAAATCTTTTTGTTAAAATCATGTAAAATATTATATGAAGTTGATAAATTGTGTATGTATCAACTATATTATTTTGTCTAGAATATTCCTAAAAAAAATAAAAACTCCATGAGAAATTCTCAGGGAACATTGTTTATCAAATAATATGTACCTATAAATATATAAGTAGATGAAAGAAATATCTTGTAAGAGAAAAAAATGTATAATCCCTGTTTATAAACTAGAAAATATATTAATGAGCCAATGATGAAATATAGGACTTTGTCATTGTTGTAATAGGCTGACGTATTTTAAATGTTTCAGAAATTCGTGCTTTGTTTTAGGTAAATTACTTTGTTATGATGTAAATCAAACAAAAAACTTTTAAGAGTTATACTGTGTAATTTAATTTAGTTAGTAGGTTTCGACATGTTATGTCCTTTTCAAACTCTACTTTTGTTATATTCTACAAACTGTTTACCGACCATCGTAGATCAAATAATTAAGGAAAATTCTTTATATATTTACATAAAGCTAATGAATTCGAAAAATTATTTTGTACCTAGTAGTGAGAAAAAAAAACAGATCATCACGTTTATATACTTATTAGAATTTAGATACAAAGAGTCTAAGGTAACTTTATACAAACCCGTTGACGTCTGGGAGATTTATATATTATACGTATTTGGGTCGGAGCTTTAGTATACCTAAGAGCTTAACACGAAACTATTCTTGAATGAAAAATCCGTTAAGTGCTCGACGTGTTACGCCTACTGATTTTTAACATGTGAACGATCCTTTTTTCCTTAAAATGTATTTTTTGTTCGTGCTAATACCGCGTTAAAAACTACATCCTAATAGCGTATTTAAATATGTAATATATAAGCCGAGTTACTTGTCGCTACTTTTATGCGTAGCTTTTTAGACTACGTAATATTTCCTATGATTTTATAAACGATATTAAAATTCCAGTATTTAATTTTCTCATTCATCTCTGACATCAAACGGTTTCAGTTATCTTTTGACGTTTTGAATGTTGTTTTGCTTATGGTACCAAAGTTATCATTTTTATTTGATTGTTTTTTTTTAATGTGAAATGTTCTCTCTGTTTACATTATTTTATTTATTACGCAGAACAAAAATAAATAAATTAATAAACCGACTGACATGTAGCGTTTTTTTTTTAGATAAATAATTATTATTTACAATATTTTCTTGGAAAATTATCCTTTTCAGATCTTTTTTTCATTTTTCATATTTATTGTTTTTATGTGATTCTTTTTTACACTTGAATCAACTCTATTACAATACGCTGAATGAATGTAGATTAACATACTAGTATGTATAAAATGAAATAAAGATGATTGAGTACATATGACTACCTACTATATTTACATTATTATTGTGACAAAGGTATTATACAGCTCTATATAATATTATATTATAATCATTTACATTCTTTCACAATAAAATCAAATTCAGTTTTAGTCAGGTAATCATAAAAAAAATTGTCTAAAATGGTGTGCGTTAAATCATAGTTGACTTTCTTAAGAAATGGAGGTAAATATTTAAATGTCCAAAATATTTTACTATGTATGTAAAATTTTCTTCTGCTTATAAAATGTTATCTCAAAACATCATTAATAGTTGAAAGCTCGTTTAGTTAACGTTAGTTTTTCTTTGAGCCTGACTGAATTTTAAAGCTTAATTCCACCTTTTGTTTTTAGGATGAAAGAGAAACACGTCAAAATGTCAAATAAAAATTCCTAATAAAAGTTGTTGAAGAGCAAACAAACATTTGTATATTCCAACATTTATTTGTCAGATTATATCAATACATTAATTAAAATAAAACACTTATTTGTAGTATATCCACGGTGACTTTTTATAAGCCGCGAGCCGGCTTTCAAGAGCTTCCGCTCTCATCATCAGGCTGGCGAAAAAAAAAGTTTTTTAATGACGCTTGCAAAATACATATACGAGGTGATGACTATAGACTATGCAAATTATTTTCAATATACAACCTTCGTTATATTTATTTAATACGAACTCGATAAAAATGTAATAAAATGTTAGTCTCGTTGATTGCATGAACTTGTACGTATAATATTTTGATTTTTTATTTAATAAATCTATTAACTGTTATATAATAACACCCTTTTTTTTCGCCAGCCTGATGATAAGAGCGGAAGCTCTTGAAAGCCGGCTCGCGTCCAATAAAAAGTCACCGTGGATATACTACAAATAAGTGTTTTATTTTAATTAATTCAACATGAATTTCCACCAAGTACCGTCGGTTGAAAATATCAATTTTATATCAATACATATTATCGACGTAGCTCATCTACATACATGTACATATACAAATAGCATAATATTATTCTCTCTCATATCAGGAATAATTTCTATTGTTATTAACGCATTTTTAAACATAATTGTGTGTTGATTTATGATCACTACATGACTAAGCCATGGTATTATTAACGTGCTTTGTAGTTCGTTAAACCATTTATTACCCTGTTCCCATATCATATGAGTGTTTTAGTTAGGTATAAATGAAAACTGATCCGAATATACTTACGTCATAAACTAACTAAAGATCGCATTCTATATATTCGTATTCTGATTTCAAAAATGTAAAAACCATACAATATTTAATATATTCATTATGGGTAATTTTTCAGATAGATATTGAAAAAATGAGAAATGTTTAAATCCAAAATAATCAAAAAGTCTTTTTCTTCGCCAGCCGTTCCATCTTTGTATTTTTACTTGTGTGAATGTTGATATTTTACTAAATATTCCTAGAAACATAAAAACTTGGTGGTTTAATGTTGTTTGTTTTTTCAAGTTTTTGAGATATATGAACTTTCATACGAAATAAGAAACAAATACCAATATGTTTTTTTCCATTAAAATACATTATTTTACTATTATTATTTAACAGTTAATAGATTTTTTAAATAAAAAATCAAAATATTATACGTACCTACAAGTTCATGCAATCAACGAGACTAACATTTTATTACATTTTTATCGAGTTCATATTAAATATAACGAAGGCTGTATATTGAAAATAATTTGCATAGTCTTTAGTCATCACCTCGTATATGTATTTTGCAAGCGTCATTATTACTTCTATTCATCGTTCGCTCGCAGCAGTTTCGTGTGTCTAGAATGGAAAATGATAATAATATGACATAATAAAAATAAACCCTTGGTGATATTGTTCACGAGTACGTCAGTAGTGGTAGTAGAAGCTTTTACTTGATAAAGAGAGGAGCTTTTCATAAATATTTAATTATTTCTTTTGAATTAAGTATCATGAAGTGTGGATGGTGATAATGTTTTTACCTTTGAGCCGTACTACTACAACATGAATAATTCTGAAACCAGCTGTAGTAGGTACCTATATGGGTAAATAAATTACAAGGAGAAAATATCAAAAGCCTTTTATCTCTGGACAAAAATATGAAAAACAACTTTTGTTTAACTTATACTCAGTATAAGAAGTCGTTTTAAAAGCAGTACTTGATACAGAAGTTTTTATTTTTTCTTCAACGATTCTTACTAAGGTTACTACAACTACTACTATACCATCACGGCATATCCCACAAGTGGGGTAGCCAGGAGACCAGCTGCATGTAAGAAACATGCAAGCTGTCCTCTTCGTGTCAATATAAAATCAAGACATTCAGGATGGGTGGCAAACCTCATCGCTGAATTTAAGATGTAAAATATCTTAATTTTTTCGAACACCTGCCTTTTAAAGGACACTCGAAAACTTATGGGGTGTTCACATTTGGCGAATATCGCCAGGCGAATTTTGAAATATATCGTCAGGCGAAAAAACAAAATTCGCCGGACATCCATTAATCGTCACATCTGTTCACACAGTCCACCGATATAGAAACGATCTGTCAGATGCGCTTTGATTTTGACACTGTTTTCAAAATGGCGGACGTCGAGATGGAGATCGCGAAGTGTTTATTTTTAGTTGAAAATGTTATAATAGAGGTTATGTATTATTTTAATTAAGGAAACAAACGCCACAAACCAACAACAAAGATAACAGCTGTCACGAAGCGGGAAACATTATAAAATTTATAGGTTATAATTTTTTACCATAGATACGAACGCCGCACACATCTGCGCATGCGCAAATCGTTCAATCAGCCGAAAAAGTTGGAAGGTGGTCAACTCGAGACGATATCGTTTCTACTGGTTTTTATCGTTTCAGCCTAGCTGTCATTTTGTTCACACGGTTCAAATGGCTGGCGATATTTTGGTGCCTGGCGATATTCGCCAAAGTGAGAACACCACATTAGGGAGAAGAGTGGGAGACCACTACTAAGGTTTCGTTTTTAAAATTGACTCATTGTTTTGACCTCTAATTTCCTTTATTTACCATTTCATGCAATTGTTGAGTTTAATGCAAGCTAACTTCGAGCAAAAGAAATAGTTAAATCTTTATTCAGGCAAGATACCTGAGATTTTAAAGTGTCTCTATAAAAGAAATTTTTTCCGTGAAATTATTTTTTGAACTGATAATTGTTAAAAATAATTGCCATTGTTAAAAATCTAATATTTAAATACGATAGAAAATTATATGATTGAATTACATACACAAATCGGTCAGTATTTTTATATACCATTGTATTTTAATCCTTTTAGAATTGTAATTTTTACATACCATTGTTTTTCATCCTTGGTAGAAATGTACGAGTGACCACTCTGACCGCTAATGGCGCCTATTGGTTAAGAAATTTCACTTTAAATTTATATGGTTAGGATGTTGCATTATATACAAATTCCGAATCACATACATCAAAGAAAGCCTTGGAAGGACGCCAAAAGCCACAACAGTATGTAGTACGTGTTTATTGAAAATTTGTTATGTAGACCTACTAAGCTGGTAGTAGGTATATAGCTTCTCAAAAAATATTTTACATAAATGTGCCAAAAGTAATTAGTCAAGTCATTTGGCCTTCTTTATTGAAGCATCAAGAAAACGAAAAACAAAAATGCCGATAGTAACGTAATACACTGAGATTTTTTTTCCGAAACGAATATCAAATATATATTATTTATTTATTTATTTATTCATGCAATAAACGGCCTTCGCCTTTTACAATGTTAAATCATTCTATAACAATTTTTATACACCTTCAAAACTTACTCTAATTTCACATTAAATAATTTATTCCACTGAAAACAGATCAACAGATATAATCTGTATTTAAGCTCTAGTTAAAATTAAAAGTACCTATAGGTATATTCAGTAAGCAAATAAAAGAAGCAGTATATCTATACAAATATTAATACATACTACACAAAATCAACAAACATACACAGGCACTCGCAGCCAATACAATTTACACCCAGGCCCACGGTACTCTACACTATATACATCTACATTTTGTATGCATATGCAATATTAATAACGTACTTATAGTATACATAGGTATCTTTATATATATAATATGCATTCAAGTGGGCACAGTGTGCTGTCTATCATTTCGCGGTTATGTTCTGAAAAAATATGATATATAATAAAATAATATTAACAATTACCGCCCGTTCAATACTAATATTAAAAATAGGTAACAATACTAATATCTGATAAAATAATATAAAGAAATACACATAATATACAAACAACCGTCGCAGAAAAAATACGTAAATATACAGAACTAGCAGGAGAAATAAAAAATATTTGGCATTCTAGGTCCGTTTACATAATACCTTTAGTCATGTCAGCTACAGGGGTAACTCCGAAATCTTTAATAAATAATTTTCAAAAATTAGATTTACCGGTTAATTTGTACATTAAAATCTATTATAATAAACACTTGTAATATTGTAAAAAAGTTTTTGAACACAGATATTTCAGGCACAATGCTGGTATTTTGAACCTGCGTTCTGAGCCTAATCCTTTGATATCCTGTATATCTGGATAGGTGAATTCTTCCCGGCATTAGACGTTTTTGTGTGACCATGACTGATCATATGGAGACTTATCTGGTTGTATAATGCTGAGAAGTGTGGATGGCAATTCTGCCGCCGCGTAAAAATATATCAAAGAAATCTATTATACCTTTGATATCCAACACGCAGGTTTTTCTAGACAAATAATAAAAATAGGTCAGTATTTAAGACAAGTAAAAAATTAATATTTTTCTTTCATAAAAAAATAAAAATCATATCGTAAACCCTTCAAAATGCAAAGAACAACGAAAGGAGATTCTCTTCATCCGTGATAAGTTTTCATGACTATGTAAACATTTGATATTATAATCGCATTAAAAATACAGAAAGGAGTAAGTAAAAAAGAAATGGATCCAGCTTGTCGACCTTGTCGACAAGAAAGAATAAACGCAATAAACAATACTGAAGTGAGATTGTTTCATGTTTACAGTAGAACAAATTTCTTTTGTGAAATACAATAAATACTTTTGTAATTCTATGAATTCTAAACAGATTCAAGTAAGACAATTATATTTTTTAAATGAAAATAAGTTTTATATTATTTGTAGGAAATCTGTTTTTTTTCTGGCAGTGTCTATATTACTACCCTATTCACTCTCTGTATTTTCCACGATATCAAAGATTTTATTCAATGTCATTTTCCATGACGAAGCAGGAAATCGCTCAGAAAATTATGCACAGTATCAAAAATTAATATAAAGTGCACTCTCATCTAATCCTGGTATGTAGATAGATGCTTATTACTTTCTTTACTTAACTCATTTTTATATTTTCATCTTATCACGATATTTCACAGATAAAGTTGAAATAAATAAATTTATCTACACTATTTATTTACAATATTTAAAAAAGATAGAAATAAATAAAGTTATCCACAATAATTGAAAAAACACATACTAAAAATAAAGTATGCAGCTATAATTAATCATTTTCACAATTTTAATGCCTCCAAATAAAAAGATTTTTTTAATTGAATAAAAATAATATCCATATTACATTCTGAGATAGGACACATCATTTATCATTAATTACATTTTTACCATCTTATATTTTAATTTGCTAGTAAATATACCGTAAGCAAATGTCTTCTGTAGATATCCTTATTGAGCAAGATATGTAGATTAAAATAATGTTTAGTATATATGTACATACACATATACACAAGTGTCTTAGGAGGATTTTGAATGTAAAATAGTATGAATATGTCACAAATTAATGATGCACTGACGCACCCAGCAGAGATCTGTAATCTCCGTGATACAGGAAAGACGATGGTCCTGGCTAGGTCTTGATCTGAGAATGCTCAATGAAAGTTGGCCAAAAAGAGCTCTGTTCTTCTGTCTGCAAGGGTTCTGTCGGCCAGGGCGTCCCAAGATGCTCTGATTGGAGAAGGCAGGTTTCTGACTGTTCTCCCGAGAGGAGCGTTGAGGGCGATGATGATGTTATTATGATGATGATGATATTCTTATACCTTTAGCGTGTTATTGCATAAAAATTTATGCATATAATATTATGTGAAATAAGCACACAATATAATATTATTTGAAATAAAGTGTACCTATTGTTTTATCTGATGTTTTGTAGATTCAAAGTTTTTTTCATTTTTACTTATTTAAAAACTTTATTTATCACGGGTTCATCAGATTTTGAACTGGCAACGAGAGCTATTTTATAAGATTTTTTCAGTTATGGATTTAAGTCGAGTGTTTTCCTTGTAATAATAAAATACAGCTTATGAATACAATTTATAAGGGTTGCTTCCATTATAATTGCAACCATAATGTGCCAGTAAATATGAAAAGATTTGGCAATTTGCCTTCACGAAAACATGGATGAACAAACGTTTTTAATTCGGAACTTTACGAAAATTCTTTTTAAGTAACAAGAATACTACATGCAAAAATTTCGATGTTATTTGCTATAAACACACATTTTTTATTAGAATTACTTCAAATTAAAATTATCATATCATTTCTTACAATTTTCAGTAATGTATTAGCAATTTTTAGTAATATTTCACAAAATCAAGCACTTTAAAATAAAGGAATTGAATTTTTAGTTTTAATGGGAATTAAATGTACCTACATATTTTTATTTAAATCGTGCATATCTCATTTTTCAAAACCTAATTATTACGTGTAAGAAGTCAAAATAAAAAATCCTTGGAATTCGAGCCATAAAATCCTAGCATAAGTTTTCTGAAATTTGGTATCATTCATGAAAGATTCAAATGTAAAACTGATGTCACAATTTTCTTATTTGAAATTCTACTCTGTATTTCAGTGCGTTCCTATATTGTGCAGACAACTACTTTGGAAAGAATTGTGTTTTATACAAGTTTCTTCCTCAAAGAATAGTCTTTTATTATAAGGAGACGATTGTAATAATATGATACGAGGGTAGATATCTCAACTTCTATCAAAACAATCTCTCGAACAGTAGAAACGAGAAGATAGTTTTGCGAGAATAGCTTTATGTTAAATTATTACACAGTTACAGAATATCTACATTTCATATACTTTTCCTGCTTGAGTCATAACTTTAAATGTGAAAATCTTCAGGAAAATTCAGTTAAGACAGTATATGGATGCATTTGGTATGTCATGGAAAAAGGTGGAAAAAGAAAATGAACTTGTTTCAACCCTGTGGTCCCAAGGAAGGGCTGAAGGGGATGAAGAAAAATAGATTATCTATGCATATTGTTATAAGGTTGATATGGGGGGGTGAGAGAGATGGTGATGAGAATGGTTTTGGTTGAGGATAAAATAAATAAAATATTATGCCAAAAATGCCAACGGCTGAGACTCTACTGGGCTACTTACAGCACTCCAGGAGTTAAAACAATAAAATGGTCTCGATTAAATTATACAGTGAGGCTATATAAATTAAGAGACGACAAGTTATCTGTAATTAAATGGACAAATGTGTAAAAGACAAATTTAGATTCAAATAAACATTTAATTAAAAATAAAAAAATTCTTACCACTATTACAAACACACGTTTAAACAGCAACACAATACTACGACTTACTCACTACCCCGTATTGTCTGTGCACATGTAATTATCCCAATATAAAAAAAACACACTTGATTATTATTTCAATAAAACGAAAACGTACTTAGCACTTTTAAAATAATTAAATTTCACTTTGCGATGATTGTAATGGATCCCACGATGAGGGCGCCTCTGGCATGAAAATGCCTAGAGGCAAACAAGTTGAAGAAGGCGCCCCTTGGCGCAGTGCTGGGAGGGCGAAGTCCCACGTCCGAGGCTCCTGGAGGCAATTACCAGCCTACACAGGTGCAGAGTTGGCTCGTCATGACTTCAGGAGGAGAATATCTCGACTCAACTGAAGTCCAGTGACCAGAGACCGACTTGTCTCTCTAAAGGTCAGATGATGAGTCATTGAGTGATGGCAAGAGCAATCCTTCTACCAAGGACAACTGACTACTCACTACGACTCGCTGATGATAACTGTTCATCACTGATGGCTGATGGAGACTAACTGATCTTTCAAGGACATTTCTCCGCTGTTCCTTGAGTGGTGTAGAGAGGGGTTGGTCATATACCCCTCCTACGCTGTGATTCATCAACGTGCAGCGCCGTGATTGGCTAATGAAAATACAAGTACACGCCTTCCCGCAGGTACCATTGTATTACGAGTCCACCTGGGCTCTTGTCTGGATTCCGAGAATTATGCAGTAAATAATAAAATAAATATTTACAAATAAAATTGATATTGTTAAGCGTCCAATGCACTGATTTATAATTATTCACATATGTATAATTAAAGCGTCTCTTTCACTGATATTATATTTAAAACAATATTTCTTGTGTCCTTATCACCATTATTATTATAGCGTCTTTTCGCACAGCACAAATAACACACATCTTATTCTATTACATAGCACAATACAACCCTTTAGGTAGATAATTAAATACTCAAACTACGCATGTTACAATAAAATTAAAATTCATACCTAAAGAGTCGTTTACATAATTCAAAATATATCATCGATATCAAAACTCAATAGATCGAAGCGTAGGTATAAAAAATCCAACCAAGCAGATACTAAATAATTACAATACGCAGACATTCTAGAATCTTCATAAAATAATTTGATACATAATGAATGCGCCTTAAGTTGATACGTAATGAATGCGCCTTAATCTTTTGTCAATATTATTCTCTTTATTACCCCTGTTGCTATGCAGGTACAAATATAAATAAACAATGATAATATTTTGAATACAGGTACGAAGATTAGCAAACAATATCTAATAATAATATTAATAAATGCAGGTACCTTTTAAGTGCAGGCAATATTTTTAATGTCGGGATTTTCATATTTCTCGTGAACTGCATTGTTTATTTCGGTATTTCAGTACCACTTTCTAAATACTAATTATTATTTTAATAATAACTTTTCGGCACAATACCTACTATACCGGGCATAACAAATCGCCACCCATTCCTTGACGAAAAGTTATCCATTCTTTATAATACACATCTCACAATTGATTTCTCAAATTTAAAACAAATTATATTATATGAAACTATCTATAAAATTCAACACAATTAGCAAGTAGGTAGGTGCACACACATTTCAATTTAAAATCATAAACAACTTTTAAACGCATTTCTTTTTACTTTACATCTTTTAAAACCAGCTCTATTTAAATTACTAATATACATCGTCAAACATATCCCTCGTATGTGACCAAAACAAACATGGTAGATGTGACTCTTCATGTGAAACGAATATTACACTCTTCATACTTTTCATCAAGCATGCTTTGTGACAGCAGACTGGGGACTGGTTCTCTCAGTTGCACATACATCTCTCACAAACATCGGACCTCCATGTCCCTCACAAAACTCAATAACACAGACCTCACTGTCCACACGACGAAATACTTGGGAGATTTAAGCAGGACGGAACACTCATCGCCTCTGTGCTTATCCCATACAAACAAAATATATCCTTCATACACGCAGAATTACTATCTTTCTCATACACGCAGACTTTCTCTTCAAAACACGCAGAATTACAACTCAATACAATACAATACTTACAAATAACTCCCAGTGCCAACTGTGAATCCCTCACACATCTCTGTCACACAAAGCATCTCACTCCTCTGTCACGATTCTCATATTCAGAATAAACAATATTATCTTCACACATTCCACACATCTAACATCCACATAAGTTCTCTTCACACGTTACACTCGCTGGTTACTTCAAACAAATTCTATTTTCCATATTCCAAATTTAAATTAACATTTCACAACGATTAAAAGAAATAAATGCACACGTAGGCATTTAACAAAAGTTGCACCTACCCACCTACGTAATGAAAAACATTTTAAACGTGAAAACTATACCAATACATCATTCTAACTTTAATTCTGGGCGCCAGAGATATTTTTACGGAAAATATTCAAACCATTTAAAAATATTTAAACAAAAAACACTTTTCCTATAACAAGCCTAAGTCAATCCTTATCCAATATAACACACATATGTGACTATCTATCTGGCTTGATTGAACTTTCTCCTCGACTTCAAGCATCGAGAATCCATATCGATGAACAAATTATAAAAATAATCATCGATGGCATAACATTGGTATTTGATTCGATTGACGGACGCATATTTTATCTTTTTGAACAATATCAACGCTGTTCTACGGCGACGAGCAATTTTTCTATTCACAAATCTCAATATAATTATAGCTGTACATACAAGCAAACGTATGCAGCTTTCCGCGATCAATCCCGCGACGATCAGCATTGCCAACACTGATTTCAACACCCACGCGAAAGACTTAACCCATTCGTGAATAGATGGAGGTGTGAGTACCTCCCGTTCGGTGTCCTCATCTATCTCTTCCTCCGAGAGGGTAACCCCATCCTCTACGGGTACAATTTCCTCCCTAGCTTCCTGGCTAGGTACATACCGAACCTCATCGCGAACAGATGCTATGTCTGGAAGATTATCTAACACAACCTGATAACTCTCTGTGATCACCTCAGGTTCAGATTGTCCCTCCGGAGTGTATTCTGGAAAGTCCAGGCGCCATACCAACTCTTGCAAATGTTCCAGATTAACTAACTCCCGACCATTAATCCTCGTCCTATACCAGGATGTCATTTGCTTCCATACGCTCATTGCTGGTCCTTCATCTTTAAATAAAACATGACCATACCCTTTTAAACGATTGTTTATCCTGACCTTCCAGTCAACAAAATCACTCCCCAGTTCATCCCGACCTTGACACACTGTCAACAGGTCATTATAGATCGCATTTATCTGCCCTTCCACACCAAACCTTCGCAAAATTATTTCTTTGAATACACCCCATCGACAATACCGAAACCCCAGAGACTTCCAGTACCGCTTTGCGTCGCCGCGCAAGCAATACACAGCCTCCCTTGGCAATTCATCTTCCCACTCAAGCTTCCAGCGTTCCTCGCATTCTTTGAGGAACCGTTCGGGGCCTTCATCAGTCCAGCCTCCGAACGAATGCGAAAATTCGCGCACATAGCATCTGATATCCGACACCTTATCCATCGATCGAATCATACCGTAATACACAATAAACACATGTCAGATAAACAAAGCCAAAAGTCAAAACAATACACATTCGCCATTACAAATAACTTGTCAGTTCATTATATGAAATAAAATAATATCCCCTCCTCCAATATCACAAATAATACAGTTAAAAAAATTAAAAGAAGATCTCAGGGATGGATTCGTTGTAGCGATTATACACAGATGTGTATTTTTTCGCTACGAGCCACACGTTCAGGGGGCCAATATGATATGGGGGGGTGAGAGAGATGGTGATGAGAATGGTTTTGGTTGAGGATAAAATAAATAAAATATTATGCCAAAAATGCCAACGGCTGAGACTCTACTGGGCTACTTACAGCACTCCAGGAGTTAAAACAATAAAATGGTCTCGATTAAATTATACAGTGAGGCTATATAAATTAAGAGACGACAAGTTATCTGTAATTAAATGGACAAATGTGTAAAAGACAAATTTAGATTCAAATAAACATTTAATTAAAAATAAAAAAATTCTTACCACTATTACAAACACACGTTTAAACAGCAACACAATACTACGACTTACTCACTACCCCGTATTGTCTGTGCACATGTAATTATCCCAATATAAAAAAAACACACTTGATTATTATTTCAATAAAACGAAAACGTACTTAGCACTTTTAAAATAATTAAATTTCACTTTGCGATGATTGTAATGGATCCCACGATGAGGGCGCCTCTGGCATGAAAATGCCTAGAGGCAAACAAGTTGAAGAAGGCGCCCCTTGGCGCAGTGCTGGGAGGGCGAAGTCCCACGTCCGAGGCTCCTGGAGGCAATTACCAGCCTACACAGGTGCAGAGTTGGCTCGTCATGACTTCAGGAGGAGAATATCTCGACTCAACTGAAGTCCAGTGACCAGAGACCGACTTGTCTCTCTAAAGGTCAGATGATGAGTCATTGAGTGATGGCAAGAGCAATCCTTCTACCAAGGACAACTGACTACTCACTACGACTCGCTGATGATAACTGTTCATCACTGATGGCTGATGGAGACTAACTGATCTTTCAAGGACATTTCTCCGCTGTTCCTTGAGTGGTGTAGAGAGGGGTTGGTCATATACCCCTCCTACGCTGTGATTCATCAACGTGCAGCGCCGTGATTGGCTAATGAAAATACAAGTACACGCCTTCCCGCAGGTACCATTGTATTACGAGTCCACCTGGGCTCTTGTCTGGATTCCGAGAATTATGCAGTAAATAATAAAATAAATATTTACAAATAAAATTGATATTGTTAAGCGTCCAATGCACTGATTTATAATTATTCACATATGTATAATTAAAGCGTCTCTTTCACTGATATTATATTTAAAACAATATTTCTTGTGTCCTTATCACCATTATTATTATAGCGTCTTTTCGCACAGCACAAATAACACACATCTTATTCTATTACATAGCACAATACAACCCTTTAGGTAGATAATTAAATACTCAAACTACGCATGTTACAATAAAATTAAAATTCATACCTAAAGAGTCGTTTACATAATTCAAAATATATCATCGATATCAAAACTCAATAGATCGAAGCGTAGGTATAAAAAATCCAACCAAGCAGATACTAAATAATTACAATACGCAGACATTCTAGAATCTTCATAAAATAATTTGATACATAATGAATGCGCCTTAAGTTGATACGTAATGAATGCGCCTTAATCTTTTGTCAATATTATTCTCTTTATTACCCCTGTTGCTATGCAGGTACAAATATAAATAAACAATGATAATATTTTGAATACAGGTACGAAGATTAGCAAACAATATCTAATAATAATATTAATAAATGCAGGTACCTTTTAAGTGCAGGCAATATTTTTAATGTCGGGATTTTCATATTTCTCGTGAACTGCATTGTTTATTTCGGTATTTCAGTACCACTTTCTAAATACTAATTATTATTTTAATAATAACTTTTCGGCACAATACCTACTATACCGGGCATAACAAATCGCCACCCATTCCTTGACGAAAAGTTATCCATTCTTTATAATACACATCTCACAATTGATTTCTCAAATTTAAAACAAATTATATTATATGAAACTATCTATAAAATTCAACACAATTAGCAAGTAGGTAGGTGCACACACATTTCAATTTAAAATCATAAACAACTTTTAAACGCATTTCTTTTTACTTTACATCTTTTAAAACCAGCTCTATTTAAATTACTAATATACATCGTCAAACATATCCCTCGTATGTGACCAAAACAAACATGGTAGATGTGACTCTTCATGTGAAACGAATATTACACTCTTCATACTTTTCATCAAGCATGCTTTGTGACAGCAGACTGGGGACTGGTTCTCTCAGTTGCACATACATCTCTCACAAACATCGGACCTCCATGTCCCTCACAAAACTCAATAACACAGACCTCACTGTCCACACGACGAAATACTTGGGAGATTTAAGCAGGACGGAACACTCATCGCCTCTGTGCTTATCCCATACAAACAAAATATATCCTTCATACACGCAGAATTACTATCTTTCTCATACACGCAGACTTTCTCTTCAAAACACGCAGAATTACAACTCAATACAATACAATACTTACAAATAACTCCCAGTGCCAACTGTGAATCCCTCACACATCTCTGTCACACAAAGCATCTCACTCCTCTGTCACGATTCTCATATTCAGAATAAACAATATTATCTTCACACATTCCACACATCTAACATCCACATAAGTTCTCTTCACACGTTACACTCGCTGGTTACTTCAAACAAATTCTATTTTCCATATTCCAAATTTAAATTAACATTTCACAACGATTAAAAGAAATAAATGCACACGTAGGCATTTAACAAAAGTTGCACCTACCCACCTACGTAATGAAAAACATTTTAAACGTGAAAACTATACCAATACATCATTCTAACTTTAATTCTGGGCGCCAGAGATATTTTTACGGAAAATATTCAAACCATTTAAAAATATTTAAACAAAAAACACTTTTCCTATAACAAGCCTAAGTCAATCCTTATCCAATATAACACACATATGTGACTATCTATCTGGCTTGATTGAACTTTCTCCTCGACTTCAAGCATCGAGAATCCATATCGATGAACAAATTATAAAAATAATCATCGATGGCATAACATTGGTATTTGATTCGATTGACGGACGCATATTTTATCTTTTTGAACAATATCAACGCTGTTCTACGGCGACGAGCAATTTTTCTATTCACAAATCTCAATATAATTATAGCTGTACATACAAGCAAACGTATGCAGCTTTCCGCGATCAATCCCGCGACGATCAGCATTGCCAACACTGATTTCAACACCCACGCGAAAGACTTAACCCATTCGTGAATAGATGGAGGTGTGAGTACCTCCCGTTCGGTGTCCTCATCTATCTCTTCCTCCGAGAGGGTAACCCCATCCTCTACGGGTACAATTTCCTCCCTAGCTTCCTGGCTAGGTACATACCGAACCTCATCGCGAACAGATGCTATGTCTGGAAGATTATCTAACACAACCTGATAACTCTCTGTGATCACCTCAGGTTCAGATTGTCCCTCCGGAGTGTATTCTGGAAAGTCCAGGCGCCATACCAACTCTTGCAAATGTTCCAGATTAACTAACTCCCGACCATTAATCCTCGTCCTATACCAGGATGTCATTTGCTTCCATACGCTCATTGCTGGTCCTTCATCTTTAAATAAAACATGACCATACCCTTTTAAACGATTGTTTATCCTGACCTTCCAGTCAACAAAATCACTCCCCAGTTCATCCCGACCTTGACACACTGTCAACAGGTCATTATAGATCGCATTTATCTGCCCTTCCACACCAAACCTTCGCAAAATTATTTCTTTGAATACACCCCATCGACAATACCGAAACCCCAGAGACTTCCAGTACCGCTTTGCGTCGCCGCGCAAGCAATACACAGCCTCCCTTGGCAATTCATCTTCCCACTCAAGCTTCCAGCGTTCCTCGCATTCTTTGAGGAACCGTTCGGGGCCTTCATCAGTCCAGCCTCCGAACGAATGCGAAAATTCGCGCACATAGCATCTGATATCCGACACCTTATCCATCGATCGAATCATACCGTAATACACAATAAACACATGTCAGATAAACAAAGCCAAAAGTCAAAACAATACACATTCGCCATTACAAATAACTTGTCAGTTCATTATATGAAATAAAATAATATCCCCTCCTCCAATATCACAAATAATACAGTTAAAAAAATTAAAAGAAGATCTCAGGGATGGATTCGTTGTAGCGATTATACACAGATGTGTATTTTTTCGCTACGAGCCACACGTTCAGGGGGCCAATATGATATGGGGGGGTGAGAGAGATGGTGATGAGAATGGTTTTGGTTGAGGATAAAATAAATAAAATATTATGCCAAAAATGCCAACGGCTGAGACTCTACTGGGCTACTTACAGCACTCCAGGAGTTAAAACAATAAAATGGTCTCGATTAAATTATACAGTGAGGCTATATAAATTAAGAGACGACAAGTTATCTGTAATTAAATGGACAAATGTGTAAAAGACAAATTTAGATTCAAATAAACATTTAATTAAAAATAAAAAAATTCTTACCACTATTACAAACACACGTTTAAACAGCAACACAATACTACGACTTACTCACTACCCCGTATTGTCTGTGCACATGTAATTATCCCAATATAAAAAAAACACACTTGATTATTATTTCAATAAAACGAAAACGTACTTAGCACTTTTAAAATAATTAAATTTCACTTTGCGATGATTGTAATGGATCCCACGATGAGGGCGCCTCTGGCATGAAAATGCCTAGAGGCAAACAAGTTGAAGAAGGCGCCCCTTGGCGCAGTGCTGGGAGGGCGAAGTCCCACGTCCGAGGCTCCTGGAGGCAATTACCAGCCTACACAGGTGCAGAGTTGGCTCGTCATGACTTCAGGAGGAGAATATCTCGACTCAACTGAAGTCCAGTGACCAGAGACCGACTTGTCTCTCTAAAGGTCAGATGATGAGTCATTGAGTGATGGCAAGAGCAATCCTTCTACCAAGGACAACTGACTACTCACTACGACTCGCTGATGATAACTGTTCATCACTGATGGCTGATGGAGACTAACTGATCTTTCAAGGACATTTCTCCGCTGTTCCTTGAGTGGTGTAGAGAGGGGTTGGTCATATACCCCTCCTACGCTGTGATTCATCAACGTGCAGCGCCGTGATTGGCTAATGAAAATACAAGTACACGCCTTCCCGCAGGTACCATTGTATTACGAGTCCACCTGGGCTCTTGTCTGGATTCCGAGAATTATGCAGTAAATAATAAAATAAATATTTACAAATAAAATTGATATTGTTAAGCGTCCAATGCACTGATTTATAATTATTCACATATGTATAATTAAAGCGTCTCTTTCACTGATATTATATTTAAAACAATATTTCTTGTGTCCTTATCACCATTATTATTATAGCGTCTTTTCGCACAGCACAAATAACACACATCTTATTCTATTACATAGCACAATACAACCCTTTAGGTAGATAATTAAATACTCAAACTACGCATGTTACAATAAAATTAAAATTCATACCTAAAGAGTCGTTTACATAATTCAAAATATATCATCGATATCAAAACTCAATAGATCGAAGCGTAGGTATAAAAAATCCAACCAAGCAGATACTAAATAATTACAATACGCAGACATTCTAGAATCTTCATAAAATAATTTGATACATAATGAATGCGCCTTAAGTTGATACGTAATGAATGCGCCTTAATCTTTTGTCAATATTATTCTCTTTATTACCCCTGTTGCTATGCAGGTACAAATATAAATAAACAATGATAATATTTTGAATACAGGTACGAAGATTAGCAAACAATATCTAATAATAATATTAATAAATGCAGGTACCTTTTAAGTGCAGGCAATATTTTTAATGTCGGGATTTTCATATTTCTCGTGAACTGCATTGTTTATTTCGGTATGTCAGTACCACTTTCTAAATACTAATTATTATTTTAATAATAACTTTTCGGCACAATACCTACTATACCGGGCATAACAAGGTTTATGATTATTTTAGACTAATCTTCTCTGGTAATGCACCAAGATTGTGAAAATGGTTTTTGAAATTAAGAAACCTTTGAGAAAAAGTTACTTGATTAGTGGAGAATTGACTTTTAATTGAATTGGCTTAGGTACTTCCACCATACGCTCAGGTGAGAAAAGTTGATGAGAAAATTTTTGTTTACAACATAATATTATCTTCAATAAAATAAAAAGATACAAGATATTGTTAAAGTAATAATTAAAAAAAGGGTTTGCCAATTCTTGGCTTATTTGAAAATCTTAGGTATATTTCACGAGAATTGATGAAAAATATGGATATTGTTATGTTATTAAAACTTTTACAATGAAAGATAACTCATCATAGATATAAATATTTAGAAATATTTGGACATTTATTATGTGGAAAAGTCACCAAACGAACTAGTACACGGGTGGGATAAAACTTACCGTGATTCTTTATCTTATACTTGTACAATCTTCTTCTTGTAAAATGTATGTAAAAACGCGAGTGGTATTAACCTCCTATATTAACATTCTGGAACAAAATAATATGCTCTCTAGTAGGAAATGAGAAAATTACAATTTTGTGTTATTCTTTGTATTTTATACTAGAACTTAAAGAATTTATAAAATTCGTATTCAATTTTTTTATCATTATTTATTTTTCTAATGGTTTGTATACGAGAATACTGAAATGAAAAGAAGTGCGATACGGGAAAAAATAATCACGGACAAATAATATTTTGGAATAGCTAATTAAAACTTCAGAGGACTAGGAATGTCGCGGAAAGAGGTAATTCTATTGATGTAAAGACGCCCTTAATAAAAGAGAAAGCCGGTTAGTACTTCCATATAAAATCCTATATCCTATAAAATCCATAATGAAAAGCAAACAGTGTTTTGTGTTAAAATCAGATTTGTTAAAAATATATTTTCATAATGTAAACATACAAATTCTGAATCATTTAAATATATATATTTTTACTATGAAACCCACATGAAGAATTTCATATTTTCTATTTTAAGTTGGGTTAATCGTTCACTATATTTTTTGTGTTTATTCATATTGTTGTACTTTCTTAGTTTAGAAACTCTTATACAATTTCAAAGATGGATAAGTTGTAGAACCAAAACCATTATGTAGATTGATTATCAATATTATATACTATTCTGAAAAATATACAATGTAGTGAAGAATCATGGATAGAATTATTATTGTTAAGTATAAGAACCCGCATAAAATAATTATTTCGGAAAGTTTACCAAATCGAAACTAAAATTACGGATGGATATGCTCGTGTTGTCACTTTTCATGAACTGCTTATGCGTTTTAATATGAGACTCATCTTCTGGATTGAATATCTTATACTATTAAATTTGACGGAAAGTTCTTTAGAAATATATTTTTTTGGAAGGTCATGGCCATCATGGGTTTTGTTGAGAGATCTTTAAAATAAAAGAAAAATACGATGGTCATAAATCAGGTCTTGTTATATAGAAATAAAACCTGAACGGCTTGTCTGGAATCCGTTTTTATAAAATATGTGTAGATTTTTTTTATTAAATTTCACCTACAGCTAGAAGAGCGATTTAATAGGATAGGCATAAAAAATGTTACAAGTCATGCGAACACAGAACCTTTCTTTACATTGATCTAGTAGTAGCAATAGTGCTACGCATTAGTTCAGTGGCTGCTTCATAAACCACAATGCTATTTCATACGCTCTCTAGTCTTAGAACTAACTTAAATATTATGTTCTAAGTTAATTCCAGCTTAACTCGGGAAATAAATAATTAACTGTATAAATAAATAAATAACAAATAATTGATGAAGTTGTTACAATCCTCAACAAAACATGAACTATGGCAATATTGGAGAGTATTATTAAAGTATTGTGTTTTATGTAATTACACTATGTCTTCAAATTTTAAATAGGTATTGCTAAAAATAAAATATTAACTTTACTACCTACCTCTCATAATCACAATGCTGTTCATAGCAATGTCTTTTTACACTTTAATATTTTTGTCAATGATTTTTTTTGTATAAATATATCTGGGTTTTGTTATACACCTTTCACTGTAGGCTTATTTCGTGAAAGGGGAGTTTGCCGGTACCTGTTCACGAGGCCGAGACTCTACCTTCAGGTTATCGACGAATTACCGTGTATGTTATTTTTGTATCTCCAATACATACTTAATTATTGTATATAAGGCATTGTCTCTCCATTTCTCGCCAGATAGAAGGAACACTTGGGTACAAACGAACTTACCTTCATAGGAACTCTCTTTCGTTGTAGTAGTTTGTGGTTAGTTCCTATGTTTTATTTCACGATTAATCAACAATGTGCACGTGCGTATGTAGGTATGTAGGGTTACTTACCATCTAAAAGGATGTTGTGAAACCACACTAACCCTTATTGTTGACTACAAAATTATATTAAATTTTCACCTGTGTCTAACTAAGAAACCATTTTAATATATTTCAGGTTCCAAATGATTTTTTTTCAGATATTTTTATAGAAACAACTACGTAACAGTTTCAAAACAGTGCCAAAACTCAAAACCATAAAGAAGCAGAATTGGGATATAACAGATAACAGGCTTTGAACAGACGGCATATTTTACATACACCGAATTCAGACGTCCTCCAAATTCTTTCCATATTGTTGAAAACTCCGCTGACAGCTCCTGCACGGATTGGTAGTTACGATCGGAGATCACCCTCTGGCATTATGGTTGACTTCAGGTATTAATACAATTAACTGACTAGGGATGTTTTATAAAATTATTTGTCTTTCACATGAAATTTGAAAATTTACAAATAGGGTTTGTTAAAGATCAATTAGGGACTTCTCGGAGAATGTAAGCCATAAATAACGATTTTTTTTATATAATTCGTTCACGACTTCGTTTATGGGTGATTTTAATATTAACATAAAAAACGAACGTACTAGAGATTTGTCACTCGTTTTATTTCTTTTAAATCCGTTATTACGTTACTACACTAAAACACTATAGATTATAATAATCTCCTTCAGAACTATTTAATTTGGCTGGGGCTATTCCGCAATATGGTTTTATTACGAGGCTATTAACAGCCTAAAGCTTTTATAATTTACTCCTATAATTATATTATGTTATTAGTTTATTTCATTCTTAAATTAAATTCGCCATATTCATGTTTATTCTACCCTTGGGAAACGATTTCACCCATTTCTCATTTTATATAACTGGCATTATGCCCAAATTTATTATGATATATGTAGATAGATAAGCGCCACTGTTAGACTAAAAATAGGTTTTTTTTATAATTCTAAATCATGATTAAATAACAATTATTTTTTGCAATATTGTCTATTGAAGAAAAGAAATTTGACAATATTATTTAATGCGCAGAAAATTATTCATTAGTACGTAACATATTTTTAAGTACAGATGTGTTTATTATTTGTTTAAAAATATATGAAACTAACAATTTAATAAAAAAAAATTGGTTAATTTTTGTTTTTGAAATATTTAGTAGGTAATAGTTACTACATTACACCACATAAAGTTTTATCACGCCACATATATTTAAAAAAAAAAACTCTACTGGTTTCAAAGCTAAGATGCGACATTGACGAGTGTCAAACTAAAATTCGTTACGGTGTAGTGCATACATAGTAACTAAAACTAAATATTTTAAAAATGTTACGTGATTACCACATTGTTAGTGCCAATAAAATCAAACAATTTATTTTCACTTTATGACTAAGAGGTCATTTGGGTGGACAATAAAATTCTAATTAAAACTCACCGCTGATGTGTGTCTACCAAAAAGACCTCTGAGTCTATTCTATTCTTTTCAAGGCCATCCACTCGTTTGTGAGTGATTTAGTACCTCTGACTCTAGTAATATTCATAGGGAAAGTAAACGGTGTTTTTTAATCGTTCATTCATTAAAACGTAATACATTGTTTATATTTTGTCTCTTGTATATTGTTTCAACTTACCTATATGTATTATCTCAAGTGTATAATAGGTGAATAAATAAATAAATAAAAAATGAGCTATAACAAAGTTGTTCCAAAAATATCAATTACAATATGAAACTTTCTTTGAAATAAGTCGCATTCTTAATTGAAAGGACGAGGCTAGCATCAAACTACGGAACACCTCACGGAATTACTAATTTGCTCAACACATAGTACCTACAGTGTATTTTAAATGTGTTCTACTTGAACTTGTGAATAGTTATGAAAAATGAAAAAAAGTTTTACGTTATTGCATGTTAAATTTGATTCGAATAATAAATATTAAATATTAATGAAGGCTTTATTTTCTCTTTTCATGGGTTTATCCCTGAGATTTTCAAATTGTTGATATGAAATAACGACATTTAACTATTATTATATTTACAGTCATTCGACAATTTCAATTTTTTTCAGTTTGTAAGATAAAAAAATAAATAAACCCATTTTTTTTAATTCTTTTCTGAAACTTGTACACATAATCCTGGATTGATTTCCAATCCAAATTTATGACCGGCTAAGTGACGCATTAGTCCTAGTTTGATTTCGATTATTCCCGGCTATCAATTGTTTCTGGCGCATTCTGACCATTGAACCATTAACCTTGCAGTTTGAAAAAAAAGAAAATATCATTATGGAACAAATATTATACTGACGAGCAACTTGAATTTTCGGCATAATATTGAATCATCATCATCATCGCCCTCAATTCTACTCTCGGGAGCACAGGGCAGAACACAGCCTCCTCCATTCAGAGCGTCTCTGCGCCAATTTCGTCACCTCTTACCACGACATTCCCTGCGCTCTGATATTGTTGTCATGGGAACGGTGTATTGTGAAAGAGGGACGCCCGGGCCGACGGAACCCTTGCGGACGGAAGAACAGCGCTCTTTTTGGCCAACTATTATTGGGCATTCTCAAAACATGTCCCAGACAGGACCATCGTCTCTCCTGTATTACGGAGATTACAGGTCTTTTCTGGGTGCGCCGGCGCACAGCATCATTTGTTACATGTTCATACCATTTGACATCCAAAATCCTTCTAAGACACTTGTTTTCAAAGCTTAGTATCTTCCGCTTTTGAGCCTTGGTTAAGTGCCAAGACTCACAGCCATATAGAAGGATTGGGATGATGCACGCATTGAACAAGCGACATTTTGTCCTAATGCTGAGTCCAGACTCCAGACGCCTTCCAAACTTTGTTTATGTTATTGAAAACCCCGCTAGCAGCTCCTATGCGGATTGGTACCTAAATTTGCGAACCTGAGATATTTGGGAATTACCAACCATTAGTGGGGTGTGAGTACTCGTACATTTACTATTACATGTACTCCGTTTTATTGAATAACTACACCATATTACATAAGTATCAACATTACGAAATAAAGCAATTATTTTTAATGAGTGACGGTTTGTTTTTAACTAGAAATAGCTATCTCTATTCTAAGAATAGCTGTAGTTACTATATTAAGCCAGTATATGTGCATTTTCTATGAGCACTGGATTTTATGAATTCAAATGAAGTTATTTTATATTTTGTTTTACAGTTTATTCAGAATACGTTCCATACCATTCGGAATACATTTTGTCTATCAGAATTCACACAACGTGAAATTTCAATGTTTATTGTTTGCATATTTTCGCATTTTCAAAACGGAATTTATATGATCAAACGGAAAATGGTTTTATTTTGTTTTTTAATTCAGTCACAATTGAAAAATTTCGCTATTAAAATTCCACATTCACTGCAAACGTAGAGAAATATGTAAATAGTGTTTTTCAATTCGCTGATTATTTTTTTCATTTTTAATAAATATCTTCTCCAGTATGTATACTTATTTAATTTTGAACGTCTCAAAATACAAAACGCGTAATCTGTTTACTATATTTATAGTCAAGTGGATTAGGTATTATTTAGTAATTAGCCTCTACTAAATAATACCTAGTCCACTTGACATATTTTTACAGCAAATAATATAAATTCACAACTACGGTTCATGATAACTTACTTATTTCCGATGGCTGAAAAGCCCTTGTAAAGCCTTTTGTGGCCTTTGCCTCCAAAACAAAGATCTCCAAGCCTTTCTATCTTGAGCAATGGAATGCCAGTCGTTTACGCATTTAGCTCCTCTGGTTCTCAGTTGACGATAACAATCGTATTTAATTTCAAGTAGTATCATTATTTATGTCGGTTGTGAAAATACTGATTACAAACCATTTTATTAAACGTAATCCATAATTAATCAGATATCACTTTGATTGAAGAATTCTCTTTGGTTGATATAAAATGCGTATCATGTGAAAATATGAACAAGTGAGCAAATTCAATTGAAAGAAATGATGTATTTGTTAAATGAATAATACCTAATAATAATAATAGTAATCTTTATTGCATAAACATAATTACAAAGTAATAAAATAATGTGATACAAATGAAAGATTCTGTGCAATGGGCGAGTTTATTGCGGCGATATCTTCCAACAAACAAAAAGCAAAGCATCTGAAATATAATTTTGAAGATTTTCAGTTTGATTACTATTTCATCCCATAATAGAATGAAATTATTTAATTGGAATAATTTTCTACTGGTAATGAGAAATTAAAAAATATTTTTCTATATCTGAACACCATTACAGCTTTATATTTGTCTGCACAAAGAAATTCTCCACTTGCATCATTGACAACGGGAAACATCATGTACATAAATTCACAGTTATTTCAAAAGAAACTTCAAAACATATTATTAATAAAGTCAAATACATTTAAATAATATATCTACCTGTTTCATAATTTAAATATTTAATAAGGTATATAATATGCGTTACTTTTATGTATAAAACAGCAAAGTATTATTCATTACCATACACACATATTTTAGGTTTACTGAAAGTGTAATACGCTCATATTTATGTATGTGTATATATACATACATTATGCAGGCAGACACAACTGTACTCTATTTTGTTTTTAGTTTGTAAATAATAATAATTTAAAGATACTGTTGGCAACGCGATAACATAACATAACATATAATTGTATTGTTAAATTGTGTCAATAATATTGTAACGTAGAATATTTAAGGCGCCAACTTTGTGGCATAGTTGTTGTATTAATAAATAGTGCTTTGGAGGACGAACGATAGATGGTGATAGTATGGAATTGAAACCACGTATGAACGATGTTTTAAATTCTTTATATTCTTGATTAAATGTTCGTCTCTTCAGAATCCTGTGGCCCTTGTGGCCATAGCATAGGGAGGTATCCTCGCTTAGACGAGAATACTGGACTGATAGGGTCTCCTCCAACTGGCAGCTCAAGTGGAGCTTAGTAGTGAGAGGTAGGTACCTAGAGCCGCGCGCTGCATGTGTTGACATTTCTCCTTGCAGCCAGTGCACTAGGCATCAACCACTCTTTGATAGGTTTCCTTCCCATTCCCCTTTCCTCCTTAGTTAGCAAACCTTCCTCTCTTCCCTAGTCTTCTTCTACCGCGCGTTGTATTGTGGGGTTATTCCTCCGTACAGCCAGTGTGTTGAAGGCATAATTCCCATCCACAGTCGATAGCGCTATATAGCGGGGTTATTCCTCCGTATAGCAATATCGTATCATTTAGTTTCTGAACCTCCTTAGCTGGCGCGCTCGGGATTATGGCCCTTGTGTGTGCAGTCTACTGAGGTGAAGTTGCTGTACCTAGACTTCCTACCTTTTAGCTTCTGAACCTCCTTAGCTGGCATACTCGGGATTATGGCCCTTGTGTGTACAGTCTACTGAGGCGAAGTTGCTGTGCCAAGTCTCCCTACCTTAGCTTTCAGTCTCCTTACCTGGCGTTCTTGGGACGTACAGTGTACTGAGGCGGAGTTACTGTATTGAGGCAACACCCCTTCCTTTCCGTGTTCCTTCACCTCTCACCCAGAGACCCTGCAGTAGGCATGTTGTTCGTCTTTCAAAGCCTCAAACTTTGAAAGTGGTTTTATTTTTTGGCCCTCCCTCCATATACCCATGCAGTCTCGTGCTGTTAAAGAGTAAAGGAGCTTGTGGCTACCCCTTTCGGCGGACGACACGTCAAGTGGACGTGTTCCTTAAGTCCGGAGTACTTCGCCCCGCCTTGAATCCCTAGTGTTTGAAGCTCTGCACTAGGGGGCGGGTGGCTTACTCCAAAGGCTACGGTCCGCTGGAATTGGTTGCTGCTCTTGGAAGGCGCAGGTCGAGATTGGGCTGCAACGAAAGTTCCGGCCGCATCCTTCCCGACTAAGGGCGTCGCCTTCATTCTGGTCCTTCGAGGTGCCGGATTTATAGAACCGGCTGCATTGCTGGTATTTTGGAAGTCGACCACTGGAGTGTCGTCTTCATCACAGCACCAGCCAAGCTGAGCACGAGACCGAGAGATGCCTGTTACCCGTGGACAAGCACAGAGGATGGAGGAGGTGGAGAAGAGTGCTACTGGAGCACACAACATGGAGGAGAACACTCCTGAAGCTGTGGAAGTGAGCCGCAGTCGGCAGCCATCATCACATAAGGATGAGCCGCCACGACCGCTGGCCCGTCTACGATCTGAAAATTCGTATAAAACTACATCAAGTGTAGCGAGAAAACGGGAAATGAAAATTAAAGCTGCAGAAGAACTCTTCAAAGCCAAAGAAGAGTTAATTAAAAAACGATTAGAAATAGATCTTGAAGCAATAGATCTTGATGAAGAAGAACGTTTGTCAGAATTAAGTTTAAGTGAAAGTGAGAAAATTAAAAATAATAATGTCAACGAATGGTTGAACAAGACAATTCAATGTGAAAAGTCAAGTGAAAATAATAATAACATTTTGAATGGTAAAGAAAACAATAATATTATGATTAGTGAAAAGAACAATGATATTGTGAATAACAGAAGTGATTTTGAGAAATTGGCCGAAGCCATACGATCACAACCATCGCGTAATAAAGACTTGCCGTATTTTAATGGAAATTGCGCGGAGTGGCTGCAGTTTCGGGCAGCATATTTCGAGTCGAGTGAACTATATAGAATAAAAGATTCTGAAAATATCATTCGCTTAAGACTCTGTTTGAAAGGTGACGCGAAAGAATCTGTGATGGCATTGTTGTATGTCGGGACTGACCCGAACGTTATTATGAGGACTTTAGAACGTCGATTCGGTCGTCCTGAATATATAGTTAGTGAACAGATAAGTGCAATTAAAAAACTTTCTAAACTGAACGATAGTGCAAATGAACTGGTAATGTTTGCCGCGAAAGTGGAAAATTGTGTTATAACATTAAAAGCCTTGTCAAATGTGGGCTATTTGCATAGCCCGGAGATATCTAATTCTATTATAGAAAAGTTAACTTTAAATTTAAAATACAGATGGACAGACTATATAAATGAATGTGATATAAATGAACCAATTTTAGTAAAAATATCAAACTTTTTAAATTGTGAAGCGGACAAAGCCGTGAAATGTGGGATATTTGAACCACTGAAAAGAAAATATCCCCAGAACGAACAATATAAACAAAAGCATATAGTGGCAACGGTGACAACGCACTGCGAATATTGTAAAAATAATAATCATTCTATAACTCAGTGTAATAACTTTAAAAAATTAACAGTGAATGATAGATGGGAGTGGGCAAAAACTAAAAATATATGTTTTAAATGTCTTGCTCCAAATCACAGACGAGAAAAGTGTCGCTCAAAGAAAATGTGTGGTGAAAATAACTGTTCAAAACCTCATCACCGATTATTACATAATAAAAATGCTACAGTTACGAATGTTTCAAACACCATTGAAGAACAACAACAAGAACCGAGTTGTAGTCAAGTGATAACCAACACTTGGTCACCACCAATATCGTGTGCACTGTTGAAAGTAGCTCCCGTGGTAATCACCGGTCCTAAAGGCAGTATTGATACATACGCTCTCTTGGACGAAGGAGCCACCATCACATTGATGGACCAAGATACAGCTAAACTGATTGGGGCAGAAGGTCCCAACGAAAACCTCACACTGGAAGGTATCAACAGCACGCAAAACATCACGTCATCTAGAATCAGTTTTACAATAAAAGGAAAACGTGAACATAAACAGTATATAGTAAATAATGCAAGAACTGTGAAAAACCTGCATCTTCTAAAACAATCTATTCCGAAAGAAGATATCAAAAAATATCAACACCTAGAAAAGATTGCTGATAAAATATTGTGCTACAGTGATGCAACACCCAAAATATTAATAGGTCAGGACAATTGGGATATAATTGTCACCAGGAAAATGGTTTCATCTGGAAAAGATAAGCCTGCTGCATCACTCACCAATCTAGGATGGGTAATCCATGGATTCCTGTCAAATAATCAACATTCAAGAGCATACTTTATAAATGATAAGAGTAAGCAAGAGGAAGATCTCCATAATGAAGTCAAGAAATATTTTGAATTAGAGTCTTTGGGAGTTTCTTCAAAAACAAGAAATATACCAGATGAAGATCGAGCTAAAGACATTTTAGAAAAAACTACAACATACATCGGTGACAGATGGGAAACTGGACTTTTATGGAAAACTGACAATATGCATCTACCTAATAACTATGATGATGCATTTAAAAGATTAAAATCAATTGAAAAGAAAATACAAAAGGATAAAACATTTGGAGAAACATATTTGAAACAAATAAATAACCTGTTTGAAAAACAATATGCAGAGAAAGTTGAAACTGAAGAGCAACAGAACGTGTGGTATTTACCACATTTTGCAGTGACAAATCCTAATAAACCAGGAAAAGTGAGACTTGTTTTCGACGCAGCAGCTAGAACGAAAGGCGTCAGTCTTAATGATAAACTCTTGACTGGCCCAGATTTACTTGAATCATTATTAGGTATATTGTTCAAGTTCAGACAACGAGAAATCGCCTTGACAGCTGACATCAAAGAAATGTTCCTCCAAATAAAGATCAGAAAAAAGGATCAATTTGCCCAGCGCTTCCTGTGGAGAGATATGGATGAAAGTAGGCCACCGGATGAATATGTAATGACATCGATGATATTTGGAGCAACATCATCACCTTGTTCGGCGTTGTATGTAAAGAATCTGAACGCCCAACGAGCATCGAATGAGTTCCCTGATGGTGCTGCAGCGGTAATCAATAATCATTACATGGATGATTACCTCGATAGCGTGGACAGCGAACACAGTGCTAAAAAATTAGTAAAAGAAGTCACTGAAATCCATAAAAGCGGAGGATTTGATATTTGTAAGTGGTCCAGTAACAGACCCTCAGTATTGAGTGAACTGCCGTCAGAAAAACGAACTACAGATACAGTGAATATGACTTTAGAAAATAGCGCCGGGGAGAAAACCCTTGGTCTTATTTGGGATCCTACTACGGATTCACTTAGTTTCAACATGAGTATGAATAGAGTACCACGTGAAGTTGTCAATGGATATGTCTGCCCAACAAAAAGACAAATGCTATCAGTTATTATGTCTATATATGATCCCCTGGGTCTCTTAGTCCCAATAACTATTAAAGCTAAAATTTTGTTACAAGATGTATGGAGAAGTGGAATAAATTGGGACGACAAATTAAAGAGCATAGAAAAAGAGCTATGGATTTCTTGGTTGCAAGACATATCTCACGTCAGCAACATAAAAATTCCAAGATGGTACGGAACATCGGTAGAAGACGCCCGCATCGAACTACATGTGTTTTGTGATGCTAGTGAAAAGGCCTATGTAGCTGTGGCCTATTGGCGACGAATTTATATAGATGGGAGAATCCAATGTACCTTAGTGGCAAGTAAAGCAAGAGTGACGCCACTTAAGCCCATATCAATGCCCCGATTAGAACTTCAAGCAGCAGTGCTCGGTTGCAGATTGGCCGCGACTATAACAAAGGAACATGACATCAAACCAGTAAGCAGAACATTCTGGACTGACTCAAAAACCACACTCTCGTGGATCCAGTCGGATCCTCAAAATTATAAAGCTTTCGTAGCCCACCGACTGGGAGAAATAGATGAGGTGACAAAAGCTTCGGAATGGCGATGGGTTCCATCGAAAGACAACGTAGCCGATGACGCTACCCGTGACCAAGAAATTATCAAGTTGACAAATGAAAGCAGATGGTTTTTTGGTTCAAAGTTTTTATATGAAAATGAGGCATCTTGGCCAACAGCAACAGTGACAGTAATGAAAGAAGACAGTGAAATTAAATCCAAAAGTGTTAATACTGTTACAATTACAAAAACATTGATAGACTTGACAAAATTTTCATCATGGACAAAATTAATTAAGACAATAGCATATGTGTTTTTATTTAGTGAAAAGTGTGCAAAACTACAAGATGTCAGATTAGAACCCAGACACGTAGAGAAGGCAGAAACTTACTTCATGAAAACATCGCAAAGTGAGAGCTTTAGCACTGAATATGTTGCTTTGAAATCAGGAAAAAATATCGAAAGGAACAGCCCACTCTACAAACTTAATCCAAGATTGCATGAAGATGATATACTTCGACTCAATGACCACAATGAGAAGACCAACCAGCAAGATCATCGCCTTGCCTACGACAGATGTGGGCGCAGGAGAATTGCTTCCCCGCGCCGAGGGGGGGCATGTTGGCAACGCGATAACATAACATAACATATAATTGTATTGTTAAATTGTGTCAATAATATTGTAACGTAGAATATTTAAGGCGCCAACTTTGTGGCATAGTTGTTGTATTAATAAATAGTGCTTTGGAGGACGAACGATAGATGGTGATAGTATGGAATTGAAACCACGTATGAACGATGTTTTAAATTCTTTATATTCTTGATTAAATGTTCGTCTCTTCAGAATCCTGTGGCCCTTGTGGCCATAGCATAGGGAGGTATCCTCGCTTAGACGAGAATACTGGACTGATAGGGTCTCCTCCAACTGGCAGCTCAAGTGGAGCTTAGTAGTGAGAGGTAGGTACCTAGAGCCGCGCGCTGCATGTGTTGACATTTCTCCTTGCAGCCAGTGCACTAGGCATCAACCACTCTTTGATAGGTTTCCTTCCCATTCCCCTTTCCTCCTTAGTTAGCAAACCTTCCTCTCTTCCCTAGTCTTCTTCTACCGCGCGTTGTATTGTGGGGTTATTCCTCCGTACAGCCAGTGTGTTGAAGGCATAATTCCCATCCACAGTCGATAGCGCTATATAGCGGGGTTATTCCTCCGTATAGCAATATCGTATCATTTAGTTTCTGAACCTCCTTAGCTGGCGCGCTCGGGATTATGGCCCTTGTGTGTGCAGTCTACTGAGGTGAAGTTGCTGTACCTAGACTTCCTACCTTTTAGCTTCTGAACCTCCTTAGCTGGCATACTCGGGATTATGGCCCTTGTGTGTACAGTCTACTGAGGCGAAGTTGCTGTGCCAAGTCTCCCTACCTTAGCTTTCAGTCTCCTTACCTGGCGTTCTTGGGACGTACAGTGTACTGAGGCGGAGTTACTGTATTGAGGCAACACCCCTTCCTTTCCGTGTTCCTTCACCTCTCACCCAGAGACCCTGCAGTAGGCATGTTGTTCGTCTTTCAAAGCCTCAAACTTTGAAAGTGGTTTTATTTTTTGGCCCTCCCTCCATATACCCATGCAGTCTCGTGCTGTTAAAGAGTAAAGGAGCTTGTGGCTACCCCTTTCGGCGGACGACACGTCAAGTGGACGTGTTCCTTAAGTCCGGAGTACTTCGCCCCGCCTTGAATCCCTAGTGTTTGAAGCTCTGCACTAGGGGGCGGGTGGCTTACTCCAAAGGCTACGGTCCGCTGGAATTGGTTGCTGCTCTTGGAAGGCGCAGGTCGAGATTGGGCTGCAACGAAAGTTCCGGCCGCATCCTTCCCGACTAAGGGCGTCGCCTTCAGATACATTAACGACTACATTACGACATGTGCTTGTTGTACCTTCATCAAGTAAATCTCATACTAAGGTTCAACAATATTGTATTTAACCATCTGAAATACTGAAAACATTCCTAACGGTATTACTTTTATGCCTAGATATCAAAATTGTAGACCATTTATCATAGACTCATTTACACATTTTTACTATAATAAAAACCCTTTTATCAAACGATGCAAACAGAGTATGCTAATATTTTAACTGCCATTCTAATGAAACCATGTTTGTAATAATATTATAAAACTATAATGATATAATAAATAGTTGTTTGAGATCCATATTTCCAAATACGTAGAACTCACGGCTGTTACTTTTATGTAAAATTATTATTTAGTTTAATTAACAAGTAATAATTATTGCCTTAAAACGTAGGTAATAAAATGTTTTAAATATAGGCGGAAGTTTTATTTAATTAAGCAAACTCTTGTTTTATTGATAATAAGATTCTATCTCCATGGTGTATTTGTGTGAATTGCAGTATCTTTGTGTAGGTGAACGTTTCTAATCCCTTTTTAGAAAATTATTAAGTAAATTGAATTAACGTAGAGGTTTGGTATATTAAAAGTCAAATAGTTTTGATACTTAATACTTTTAGCAGTGCTTTTTGCTAAGATAATCTGCCATTTTGTAGTCAAATACTTTTCACTTGGCATGATAATGGTATCATCTCACGAATATAGTCACATATAAGTAAGTTGAATAGGTAAAAGTTCTGCCATTACGGATAATTTGACAAAAGAGAAGCTTAACTGTGCGTGTCATGGAAGTATTTAGTTACTCGTATGAAAATAACTAATATCATCCTGTAACAAGCTTTTTACTCACAGGACTTCATTTATAAAATTAAATAAAGATTATGAATTTGAGGTAAATAAACAGTTTCATCTTTATATTTTACACATCCACCCACACGCACCCACATACACACACACAGAGTTAAAAATAAAAATCACAATGTTTCATAAAATTGTAAACCTATTTTATTAAAAAGTTACTAATGTTAGATAGACACATAGACTTGTCAATTTATGAAAAAAAAAATAGTTTTTTTTAACACCTGACATAATTCACGGGAGAAAAGATAATACTTTTGGAAGGTTCATTTTACATTTTAGAACCTTTGAAACAATAGATGAATTATTCAACTTCGATAAATATTTTGTAAGACCAAAATGAACCTAAAAAAAACAAAGTGTTGTTAATACTCTATTGTGTCAAATCACCTGGAAATCATATGGCAAGCTTCAATAGAAAATTTAATCCTTCTTCGAAAATCACCACCCTTATAATAGTATGTCAGATCTCATTCCACGATGTAATAGATTGTTGAACTTAACGATCAAATTGTTGTATGAAACACGTTGTCCTCTTTCATCTTTATATTTAAGTATCCGTATCTACATATTATCAAAATTAATGCCTATAGGCACCCCATGCTGCTTTTCAATCAATTTTCCCACGCGGTGTCTTTCCTACAAAGACTGTACGAAGCTTAGAATATGAAATATCATTTCGGATAAATTTATCTACACAATACGTTCGAGTATTCTATCTATTCATATTTAATGTACGTCTAGACAATACACGGTAGGTAATATCATCATCAAGCTTAACGATGGACTTTATATCATCATATAGAACAAAGGCTTTCATAATTTATACATTATTTAAAATCATGCATGAGGGCTGATGGTTACCATAATGAAATATAGAATTGAAAATAAAATAAACAATAAAAGTTTAACCTAGAAGACATGATTTAAATTCACTTTTAAACATTCCTTTGAGTGTAAATAACTCTACATGAAATGAGTTTTCAAATGTTGATGTTATAAGCATAACCTATTTCTCCGTTTAATTGTAAATTCTATGAAGTAATTTTCCTCGCAATGTTGACCAAATACGAGCTAAATATAATACCTACGTTTAATTCCACATATCTGACTTGTATTAAATCCATTAAGATACCACGTTTATTGCGCTAATAAAACCTTTTTTCACCTCGAAATAGCCGAGCTAGAGACACTCTACTTTATTGACAATACTTACTTTATGTATATATCTATAGCATTTTATTACTAACTTGAACATATTATGGGAAGTATTAAATAATAATTGATGTAGATTTTGATTATCTCAACAATTAATGCTATAAAAATATGCGGATGTGCCTGTATAAAAAATATTACTTCTACGCAGTCAATCTTTAGACTTCTAAGCACGATTTCTTTTAAACTTGCTTATTAATTGTTTAAGCAAGTTGAGCACGTATATAAACATATTAATTTTTCAAACGAACACCACTTCATTTGCATCATTCTTGGATTCCGTAAGTTACCTACATAAAATACCTCAAGAAACATTGCTAAAATCTTGTCATTCTCTAATATTCCGCTAACTCAAAACATAACTGTTCCTTATATTCACCCACGATCTAGATTTCCCATATCAAATTTCTTATACCTATTAGTAATTTCAATTTCCCTCTGTGAAATATTGATAATATGATGAACTAGGATAATTTCAATCTTTCATGGCTGTATCAATAAATATTAACGTTAACGTTAACAATGAAAGCATTTAAAAAAAAAACAGAATCGTTTAGGAAAGGTTTAAATTTACGGCTTGGTCCTATATAGAGAATGTTTTGAATACAGTGCAAATTTTAAATGCGTCAATATCAATGTTTGTGACTTTTTATACTAAATGATAATACATAATATTAATATTAGTAGTAAAATCAAATAAGGTAACGTAAATTGCATCATACTGTAAAAGCGAATCCATCGATACACACAAGTTTTGCTTAGTTGTGGAATTATTCACAAATAACTAGAAAAAGTACCTAATTATGACTGGGGTTGTGGAAGGGAGGAGGGGAAGGGGCAGAGCGCCAATAAGATGGAGCGACCAAATCAAGGAGGCCTCACAGAGCTCACTACACGGGGCCTTGCACATGGTGGAGAATCACTCAAGATGGAGACAGAAGGTCCACAGAACGAAGCATGATGGTCACGATCCTCAAGATTAAGGGACCGACGGAGATGATGATGAACTATACATAGAATGTACAAAATGAAAAAATATATGAATTAAGTTCCAAAACTTTGTTAAATTAGGATTAAAATTATTAATATAGTTTTCAAAAACGTGCTCAATTTTGTCCACATATTTTGCGGAGAGTCCGAATGACCTTTTAAGTCGACATTTTTTGAATGAAGAAAATTCTGAGTAAATCCATTTTAATTAAAATTTCAATTTTGTAAGTTTAATTTCAATTCTATTCAACAATAGGCTTAACTGATATTTATGTTTGATAGAGAGTCCATTACAACATTCACTTCCCTTTAAAATCTGTGTCAAATATAAGTATCTAACATCATATGAGATGGCAGTCACATTGATTTCCTCTCCGAGATAAAATATTATCAGCTCCAGCCAAATGTATGTACATCCGCAATAGTATTACGTACCTACTCTGAAATGCATTAGTATATATCCTGGAGAATTCATAAATTGTACAATATATGTATATGTAATAATATCTTACATATTACACAAAGGTTGCCAAACTGAAAACTATCCTATGAACTTATTCCAGTAACTAACATTATATTTAACAGAAACTTACTACAACAAGAATATTGTTTTCTCTTAAAACAGAATCAAACTTCAATAGAACATTGTTTCCTTATGCATTACGTATTTTGATATTTCAATGTTTTGAATAACAATGTAGGTATTTATTATTTTATTCACTCTTTCAGTGTTTATGTAATGGAATTCTACAATTAAATAAAATTTAAATGATATCTTTCAACAGACATCTGCGATCACATAGATCTTAATACACATCACTTTACGGGTAGAGAGAGGGAGAGAGTATAGGTGTTTCTAATGCTTACGATTTGGCTTTTGCTGGTTTAAGCATGCTTTACACTAGAAACGTTCACCGATTTCCACCGCACTCATTATTCTCTCATATATATTAGTCATTATTTGTTCGCAACGGGTGATTGCACTCAATGCTGTAAAGCATTTTCGTCCAACCAACCGCTGCCATCAACCACTACATGGTATGTGAGAGTAGAATTTTCGATGAAAATTCCAGTGTCACCAGGGTTTGAACCCATCATCTATTTGTTGATAATCCAACACTCCACCACTGAGCTATATAGAGATTTGACGTCACCTCAATATTTTTGTTGTTTTTAAGGTATTTTTATACTGTAATGCAGAGCAATCTATCGAAGTTTTAATGCAACATTTTGCCACCGTGATTTACTATGTAATCAATGAATTCGACTTTTGAAGGTTCGACCTTTATAAACCAGCCAAAGCCAATTCGTAAGCATTTGACTTACACCATACTCTCTCTCTACCCGTTAAACGACATGTATTAAGATCTATGTGATCGCAGATGTCTGTTGAAAGATATCATTTATCAAAAACGAACGCAGGTACCAAGCCTAGGTAAAAATGCGAGAATAATAAAAAAATTCAAAATGTAAATATTTTTTCCACTATATTGTTTTATTGAGAGACGTCTTTTGTCTTATAAAGACATTGTCAATCTGATTAACCCTTTCAACTACTATATACAGATAAATCAATTGTTTTTAATTTCATTGTGGTACTAATTGTTAACAAAATTTTTACTTTATTTTATCGCAGTAAATTTGAACGAAGATCCAACCTAGGTTTATTGACAGGTTGTCGAAAAAAATTAACTTGGGCAGTAAATCTCAAATTTTGAGGTTTCATAGACTTATAGCAAATGCTCATAGAGTATTGTTCACAACAATCAAGCTCCGTAAAACTTCATATTTTGGTCACATAATGAGAGGAGAAAAATATGCCATCTTAAAACTGGTCATAGAAAGGAAGATTGAGGGCTGTAGAGAGGTTGGAAGAAGGCGGCTTTCCTGGCTTCAGAATATTCGAGAGTGGACCGGGATGAGAGGTGTGGAGGAGCTGTTTCGTGCTGTCCAGAACAGGAAGGATTTCTCCCAGGTGGTCGTCAACTTCGGGGGGACCCGACAAGACACGTAGAGAAAAAGAAGAAGATAGGCTTATAAATTGTTTAATTCATGGTTAATTAATTATTAAAAATTCGAATGTTTATATACATAGTAGTTGTAGAAGTTACGTATTAACAAAAATATTTCGTATAGATTAAAACGACCTATGTTTTCATAACATGTAGATAATACACTGGTTAAGTATACCAATTGGGAGGGATAACGTTAAAGAGAAAAATGAATACCTATCAAAAGAATTATTGCAAAATAATTTAAAATATTGCAAATTAATAATCAAATAATGCGAGTTTATGAAAAACGTGTTGAGTATTATGGCTTGTTAGAATTTTTTTAGGTGATATCAAAACTTAAATACGTTCTACTCGTGCTGTCTGAAAATTGAATTAAAAAAAGTTATAATCAAACACTCTTATAGCTTTCGTCTTTGTATAATTGAATGAATGCGTTGTCATTTTATGATTAAAATATCCACGCCTTACAAAAGTTAGCGAGAGGCGAGATGTACATCATAATCTAATATATAAAAGGAAGTCGTGTGTGTTACAACACTTATAACTCAAGAATGGCTGTACCGATTTGAATGATCTCTGATTTGTTGTATTCTTCTCCGCCCGGAATAAACTATAGGCTATTAAAACATCTTACAAATTCACGGGAAGAAAGAATATGAAGAAAATTATTTACGCCATACATTTTTAATTTCAAAAATAAAAACAATATGGAGAGTTATTGCGCTGTTAGCGCCCCCACGTCGCCTGTTGCATTGTGCTAAAATAATCCGTAGGTTCTGCTATATTAGGAACCAAATTACTATAACTAATATGAACGAAATGTGTACTAATATTTGTTTACTATAATTCGGTTGTTACATGGCAATAGGTTGTATCTCACTAAAACATAATTTTACAGGAGAGCAAAAACAAAGTTTGCAAAAGAGATATTTCAACCAAATTTCGAGCATTATATATCAAAATGAAGGTAATTATTATTTCTACAAGATAGATGTAACATTCTCTTAATAATTTCTTCTACAAGATGTATGTAACATTCACTAAATAATTTCTTGCAGTTTAAAAATATTTGAGTTTTTTTGCCATGTTGATGAAAACAATCTTTCTACATGTCAATAAGTTACGTCTTTTCTCTCTTTATTCTGACTATAATGAGACATATCCTTTTGCCACATCAAATATTACACTATTTTGAGCATTTTATGGACAACAACAACATTAACAAACTTGAAAACGCAAAAAATGCGAGATACAACCTATTGCCATGTAACTACCGAATTATTCGACTAATATTTATGTATCGATAGGTCTTCTGTCACATAAATGTGGACGTGCACAGATTATATTTGAAATTGTATTTTATTTTTGCAGATGGAAAATTATTATTGAACCAAAAATTGTGCTATTAAAGATGAAAATAAGAATGTGTTCATGTAGGTAGTTCTGATGCAAGATTGTGTAGTGAAATTTGCAGACAGAGAAGAAAAATTACGAAGAAAATTATTTACGCCATACATTTTTAATTTCAATAAAAAATGCAATATGGAGAATTATACAAAATCAACAATGAATTTTTTTTTATAGATTGGCCTATTTATATGATAATTTTTCTATACATTCTCAAATTAGAATCGTTATCCATACAATTTAACATCTGTAGTTCTGATATTTCAATTTTCAAAAAATCATGGAAAGAATTTTTATTAATTTTAAATGAATAGGTAAAATCTACCTGAAAAAAAAATTAGTACCTACATAATTATATTACGTACTGCAGATAATTTATAAACAAATCTGAGTTAAGTTAATTGTTCAACATAAATTGTTCATGTCGGCCGGTGTGGCGCGGAGCTCTTTCCTTTGAGTCACGAGGTCCCGGGTTCGATTCCCGGACAGGGCAAAGTGAAGAATGACCTTTTTTAAATTGTCCTGGGTCTGGGTGTTACATATATATATGTATATAGTGCATTGTATATGTGCGTATCGTCGCGTTAGTACCCATAATCAAGATTCATCTAAGTTTGGGACTAGCTCGATGTATGTGAATTGTCTATGTAAAAAAAAAATTAATGTAACTTTCGCAGCTTAGCGGCCTCACCCGATGTCGAGTACTTTTTTTCGATAGAAAAGGTAATATTTTTGAAACTTGAGGAAGTTGTTGCCATATGTAGAATTATTTTAATTTGCCGGCAAAAAAAATCCACTTCGAAAATTAATTTCCTAAAATTCCGTACATATTACTCGACAACGGGTGGGGCCGTTTCATAGTTGCGAATTTTTTTCCTATAAAAGAATTTTCCAAAAATTTGGTGACCAAAAAATAATTCACCATATGGCAACAATTTCCTCAAGTTTCGAAAATATTACTTTTACATGGAAAAAAGTACTCGACAACGGGCGGGGCCGCTAAACTGCGAAAGTTCCAAATGAATTATATTTTTTTACACTATACCTTCGATGACACACTTTGACAATTACGGGAGTTTGTAAAGAGATTAATAATATTAATCATTCATAAAGTCAGTGGGAGAGATGAAATGAAATGGAGATCTGTTTCTGGTGTACTGTGTGACAAGAAAATGCCAATAAAAATCAAGGGTCAGGTGTACAAAACTGTGGTCAGACCAACCATGACTTATTCTTCTGAATGTTGGGCCCTAAAACATAATCACGCACAGACACTACACACCAATGAAATGAAAATGCTCAGATGGGCTGGTGGAAAACAAGGATGGATAGGGTGAGAAATGTCCATATCCGTGGTAGTTTCAAAGTCGCTCCCATCGGTGAAAAAATAACCGAAAACCGATTAAGATGGTACGGGCACATCTTGAGACTACCACAGGATAATATAATTAAAAAGACGATGGACGTGGAAGTAGGACCCAGAAGACCAGGCAGACCAGTGACCACCTGGATGTCCACAATTGCCAGGGATATGAAGGAGGCAAAGTTGCGCGCGGAGGATGCAGGGGACCGCAAAACTTGGAAGATGAGGACTAGGAGAGCCGACCCCAAGTAAATGGGATAAAGGCGAGGGCGAAGAAGAAGAAGAAAGTCAGTGGGAGAGAGCAGAAGATAGGGCAGGTGTCGAACATGTGTTGAAAGGCTTGGATTGGAGTGGCCAGAGGTCCTGGAAGCAGCGGTGGATAGTTATCTCTGGAGGAGATACTTAGGGGCAATGGGCCCCCGACTGAACCAGGACAAGGGGAATAAGATGTATGTATGAAATCGTTCATTGATTCTTAGGCGGTACGAAGTTCGCCGGGCCAGCTAGTAAAATTATAAATTTTACCTAATGTTTAATTCCAAATAATAAAAAATCTGAATAATAATTTGTCACAACAACCATATTAAATCACAACAAAATGTGTGTATAAAGACAATTGGGATTGTGAATTTGACAATTGGGTCAATTTCCTATATGCTTATTAATAATATATTTTTCTATAGAAATAACAAAGCAAAATTTTGAACGTACCTTTGTTACTATCTGTGGTATTCCTTAATTTCCTCTACTAAATGGGAATACAATGTATTATTTGGAGAACATTACCGCTATTCTAACATTAATTCATAGTATGCACATTCAAATTCACTGGAAGATATATAATATGTAATATTATAAGGTGTGACACGTAGACGTACACGTATGTACACGATGGGTTAGTTGGAAGATATCGCGCTTCTGCGATAAACTCGCCCATTGCACAATTTTTTTTGTATAGTTAAATTGAATTTTTTCATTTGTTGTTTTTTTGTGCAATAAAGTTTATTATTATTATTATTATTATGTAAGTGTGAGTAGTATACAGTTGAGAATAATTTAATAACCAAGTACCTATCTACCTATCAAAACCTACATCACAAGCGTTTACGCTTGAAGATTTGGCAAAGTTCCATGAAATTTAAACCTTACAAGCACATACCAAGTAAGTGCAGTAGGTATTAACATACATACAATGTTCCGGTAGATACAATTGTAGTTACTTTGACCTTATGTTTAGTGAAAATAAACACAAATGTCCTCTGTTAAATAGTTATATGAACTATCTGCACTGCTCCAAGTGCTATCATATAATCATAAACACATATATTATAATTATTTAATGATTGCATCAGTTACTTTCATCGTTTATTTTTTCTAAAAACACATTACTTTTTCTTTTGAAATATAAAAATCTTCTCCCGGAATAGAAAAAGTCTCTGTTATATATTTTTTAATACATACTCCGTATTATCAATATGTATTATAACGTCCTGAAAAGTGTTTTATTTATATATTATACTTATTAAATTAATTTTTAAGCGATGGGGCATGTTACCCATCTTGGATGCTTCACTTTTCGTTGGCACAAAGAACATGATCTGTATGTCAATTACATGTTATTCTCGTTACTCCACTTGCAGGAGACGTTGTAATAGTAAACCAATGGTAAACAGATCGGGGATTTATAAAAAAATGCACTTGAAAACAAAATCAAATGTTTCAGTTTTTGAGAATTTTTTTGATTTCCCTTACACTTTAAATTGTTTCCTCCTTTCACCAGATTTTCAAAATGGTGTAAAATTTAAAAAAAAAATACATTCTCCTTGGTTTTGTTAAATATTATTTTCCCAACATCTCTAACTTGGTATTGTCAGAAAGGTATTAAAAAGTCAAGATCTTTTCTATTAAAAGTATGCTCGCGATCAATCCTTAAAATGCTTACGATCGGCTATTTACACACTCCTAGTATTGTATAGATATACCAAAAAAGATTCCTTTATACCTACATAGTTAGATTACCAATTCATTTTTGTTTATATCACAGTATTTCGTATTCTTCGACTACGAAATACTGTGTAAATACGTCACAAAATCTATAACAAGTATAACAGTGAGGTATCTTTATTCACATAGAACCCACAAAAGCTTTTAGCCTATTATTCTTGGTAATCTCTTATTGATCTTCTTGATGGAATTTTTATAATACATCACCAGTAGGTACATAAATGTTATTGTCAGAAAAATCGATCGAAGGGTTTTTTATAAAAACTAACAGTTTTGCGATAAAAAATACAATGAAATAATCTACTGGAATACAGTTCTTTTTTCTGATACCTACGTTTTATAGAGCATCAGAAAGTAATGGAAAGTGTGTGATGTAAAAGAAGATATTCCCCTTTTTTACCAAACAACAAATTCAGCCAAACAATATCGTGCAACATCACTTTGGCGGATCCCAAAATAAAATGAAAAAATAAATCATTTACCTTCACATCGAGGTAAGTGGTGAACGAATCCTAAATTGGTTTTGTTGTGTTTAATAAGTGAATCGAATCCTGAATTGATTTTATAGTGTTTAATAAGTGAATAAACTTAGTATGTGAATAAAGTATCGATGTTAAACAAGTTATACAATCTTATTTATTTTTTATTATAACAGCTGAGCGTGTATCAATCATTAGGTACATGTCTGAAAATGCTAGAAATTTAATTGAAATAAAAAGAGTCATTTGCTTTATGTATTTTGCGCACGAATTTTAAATTGGTTAAATTATATTTTGTACTTAAGTAAGTACAAAATATAATTTAACCAATAAGTTATGTAAGAATTCCATTGTGTTTTAAGTATTTTACCGAAATACATTTTTTTTATTAATATACCAACCATATTTATATGTAATTTGTATGTTCAATGAATATTGATTTCAAAATTAAAATAGTGAAGACGAAACAAACGTAGTATTTTTTAAGTAACCTACAGAGTATGATAATTTGTATTGATTTGAAATAACGTAACCAATATACAGTGAAGAATAAAATAAATAAAAGCTTCTACCGTAAAGAACATGATTCATATTTTCTATTTACACCACTACAGATCCTGTGTAAAACATCTATAACCTTCATATATTCTCCCCGTGTTACCGAATGGAGAAGTAAGAAAGACAAAAAAGAAAAACAAAAGTTCAATAGCTTTGTTATTCATCATGTATAATCTTCATATTCTTCACACTTTATTTCTTAAACTTTCTAAAAAGGTTTCCATTTATATCTTTTGCAACACACAGATTGAGAGATGGAGGAATTTCCCAGTTAAATTTTATATTCCTGCGCGATAAAATAATTCCGTGCTCCAATACCTACTCTCTCTATATCGCTTTCCCTCAGCCATTGTTACATTGTTTACTGATATGCAATATCGGTAATGTGAACATTGAAAATTAGATTTATATTCTTTATCGATTATCCAGAATGGTAAATTTTACTTCCCTGATAGGTTTACTTCCTTCACGACTTAAGTAAAGATATTTTTTGGATGATTTCTTTAAAGATAACGTTTTTAAAGTTATTCGAATTTGGAACAAAAGATTTTATAAAATTGATATATTGTATCGAAAAAGCTTTGCGTCTTCTGTTTTGCACCGATTATAATTATATTGATCGACGTTTGATGAGTAGATAACAGATTTTGTGTGATCTATTAATATCGTTTTCTCTGTACTTAAGCAACAAAAAAGATTAAAAAAATCTTTAGAAAAGCTAAATTGATGAAATAACTTTCTCTGAAATGAAAAAAACAACAAATATCCAAACCACATTGTCTCAAGCGAGAGTTTCCAGTTAAACCATCGCTAAAGCGCTATTGAAATCATAGAAAATACTGTAATGCACTTGCTAATTGAGTGAAATACGATATTCTTAATCGTCAACATTACGATATTCTTAATCGTCAACATTCATCAAAGTTGACACAAGTAAGCTAAGATCTCATTGTTTGAACATTTGGTCGCGGGGGTATACAAATAGGGCACAGGGTTGTGAAAGCCCGGTCTTAAGGAACATAACATCTTTGACAGTCATGTAGCATAAGAAATATTCTAGAAAAGATATGTAGTGACAAAAACTCTCTAAGCTGATATTATTTTGATTTTTTATAACTTTTATTGACAAAAGTAATAAGTGCACCATGCATACATGAAAAAATAATTATTTTCTGCGTACATAATTTCAACAGATCACAATTTAAGATTTTTTTAAATAAAACAGATAGCATTGTAAAATAAAAAAGACCGAAATAGTTTCAAGTATCAAACAGATAAAGAAAAAGTAATACAATATAATGTGGAATGTAATCCGAAGTATAAAAAAACTGAACAAAATCTTCTCATGTTTAAGGGTATGAAATGAAAGTGTATTTTTTGTCAAAGGAATTGAAAATGTATACGTATGCGAGATAAAATTGTCAGTGGCATATTTTTGTTTGTATGAAAAAATAATATTCTTCACTAGTGAATGTGATATTATTTTAAAATCAAAAGCTAACATATATTATTTGTTTATGTTAACCTTCTAAAGAAAACTCGTTTCTATCCTGTACCCCGCCTTTTGGTCCCTTTTTTAACATTATATACTTCTACACGTTATAATATTTTGCCAATAAAGTTTTTCTTTATTTATTTTATATATTTACCCCAAAATTAATCACTTAAGGGTGAATAGAGTGGATGAAGATCGATGTTTTCACATCTAGTCAACGAGTTGAATATATAATTATAACGAGCATAAAACTCGATTAGTTCTACTTGTGTACAAAAGAAATAACATGTTCAAAATGCGAGGCACTTTGAATTAAAGTGTAAAAAAATCTTTTTGTTAGATAATTATAATTTTATGAAACTAGCAAACTAGGTATACCATGCTTATCGTGGGACGTGCATTTGATAGTAATGTGATTTTAAGACAGAGAAAACGTAAAGATTTTACCCTTTAATGTATTAAACAAGAAAAAGAACAGAGTTTTCGAATTATCTTTTGTTATTTGGAATTCTTAATGGGGTTCGGATGAAGATAATAGTGGTTCCATAGAGTGTATTCACAAAAAAGGTTTTTATTGAGATATTGGGAATAGTTTATTTAATTGTTCAGTTTAAAAATTATTGTTTAGTTTTAACAGATAAATTTTATGTACACTTATTTTTATATTTTTCCATGTTCCTTTCGAGAATACATGGTTGTGCTTCCAGACGTTCCTTCAAAAGTTTTCCACCAGATAAGTATTTTGATTCTAATCACAAACCTCCAACTCCTAAAACACCCACCTGGATGTTTTAGGAATTGGAGATTTGTGATTTTTCAAAACGTGTTGTCAAACAATTTTTGGATTCATCAAGTGTTTGTATCTATGATGTCATCCGACAAAGCTTGTCCATATTTAATTCTATACTTTACTTTACCCTCACACCCTGTCCCTAGTGTGGAAGGCAGAGAAAATGGAACGCCATATAGATCTATCTTTAGATACTTCTATATTCATTCAATTTCTCATACACGCACGTCAGTTTCTCTTACTCGACCCACGGCATACATTCACGTGATCAAGCCACGTTGTTCTCGGATGCCTACACTTCCTCACCACCCTTGTTTCAGACAAGTATTTAAGCACTTTTTATAATAAACCTAATAAAATAATAAAAAAAAACAAAGTACTAACTAACTCAACTGAGGTCAAAATGCAAAGTGCAGACTTGATTCACAAAAATTTACTGCTGTTAATTCCGTTCTTAATACAGAATTAAAGTTTATATTTGTATAATATAAAGAGCTGGCTTAGCTTAGCCTATTTTGTCCCATTTAGTATTCCCTTTTCATTACTGGGTGACACTCTGACTGTATTTATAACTGGTACCACCTACATCGCATCCTTGTTTCAAGGCACTGGCTTATGAAACTAAGCTTACCGTATTATATTAGGAGTAACTTGAATATGTTATCAAGTTTGATTAAACATTATGGCCACCAAAGATAGTACAACATGAATGTTAATACATTATGTACCTACTCGTTTATAGAATACCGATAGTCATAATGGCGAATTCACATTCAATATAGGTTAGTTCCTAAAATAGACAAAGTATTGGATTACAATGAAATCGAGGAAACACTTTACATAAATGTACTTACAAGTCCTTTGATTCCTGAAATATCTGGGAAAAGAGGTTATTTTAGCTTACAATATTCAATTTGATTGTTTAGATTTCATACGAAATTTTATTTTAAAAATTTACGGAATACGTTTAGGAAATTCAATGTAAAACAAATACTTTGAATTTGGGGTTATTAAATGTCATGAGTCTTTTAAAAAGAAGAAAACCAGGGATGCTGAAACTTAAATTGGTTGGAAGGTGTAAATAAGGATGCACAATTCATTGCCATTCAGAACTAGCAAACAGCAGCACAAGACCGCCAGTCAGAAAATATTCAGAAGACCAAAATCCTTTCTGGTATGTAGATGCATTGACGACGATGAAGTTACTACCTCGGCACACGTAGTAGAATTCCATAATTATGTAATTTGAAATAAGTGTTTCTTTCTACTATAATTGGTTATTGATTCCCAGAGATACGTCTTCCGACTTATAAGGTCATTATCAATCCTTGATTGATAACGACCTTATAAGTCGAAAAACGTCTCTCTGGAAATCAATAACCAATAGTAGAAAGAAACACTTGTTTCAAATTACATAATATAATAATTAGAATATCATTCAAACTTTTTTCTCTTAGAATTTACAACATGATACGTAATAAATACATTAAAGTTTGGGAAAACTTTCTCAGTAATGGAGAAACGAAGACAGATTAAACCCAGGTGCTGATCACTATATTGTGTTCTTGCTACATGTATATGAAGATATTTAGGTATAAAAGTATGTACGAGTGTGAGAACATGTGCTTATTTTCCCCTAAAGAGTTTAAGATATTGTGTAAGAGCAGGAACTTTATGGAGAAAGTATAATATTTTGTATTTTATTACTAATTCAGGTTAAATCGTTCTCTTATCAACGCGTTGCGATGCTGTGTTGAATACGTTAGCGTATAATGTATTATGTTTTTCACAATGTAGAAATCTCTCTTATTTTTATATGTTCTTAAAATATAAACGTTGTTTTGGAGAATTGTAATGCGTTCAGTTATGTAACACACCTCATTTTTACTTCCATGACAATTTTCAAATTATCAACGTATCTTGTATGGTTTCCGATAAATAAATAAAAAATATTTTATAAATATCTTTTAAAACGTCGTGTCAACAAAAGTTCAAATTTCGTTTTGCCGTTAAGTCGTGATAAACGTATTTAATTATTTATTTATTTTATTCTTCAAATAGGATATTTGAAAACAAAACAAAGTTATTAATGTTTTTTAATTATTTTATTATTATGATTTTTTATCTTTCTGATAACAACTTTTGATTGTTATTATGTAATTTTAAAATGTACGTGGATGTTGATCCAAAATAATGTAAAGCGCCCTTGAAGTGATACTACCACAGTACGGTGCAATATAAATAGTCATCATTATTATTATTAAAGTATCATAAAAATCAGAGCGCAAGGAATGTCGTGGGAAGAGGTGACGCAATTGGCACAGAGACGCTCTGAATGGAGGAGGCTGGTTTCTGCCCTGTGCTCCCGAGAGGAGCGTTGAGGGCGATGATGATGATGATGATGATCATAAAAATAGTATAAGTTATACAATTCAATGAACAGAGGGCGAGTTTATGGCTAAACTGCGATTTCTTCTAAACAATTCTATTATTAAAATCAAAGAAACAAACATGCTATAATAAATCATTCCTTATATGATATTAAAAAACAAATCCATTTTAAAGTTGATTGTAAGATTCTACTTTTTTTTTTTGTAATGAGGCGAAATCCTTCATGGACACCTAAATAGGTAGTGCCGGACTCCTACCGGCTAAAACCCCTCATTCTTCTTTACAGCCTCAGTTCCCACCTTGCGATTCTAAGATTCTACTGGCTAAACACCGACTCAGTGAATATATTCCTTACATGCAGAGTACCCGTTTTTATTCCGATAATACGTTATTAAATTTTTCGCTACGTTAAATAACAAGGCTTTATTTTATTTTTTTAAATCAATGTCATCATATTTTTATACTTTTTAATGTCGTGCATTCATTTTCCGGTATTATGAATTTAATAGGTGACTTTATTGCCTCGAATGAAGTTCGTAATATTTTACGAACTTTAGTAATAAATAAAATGCTGCGCGGTTTTCAAAATATTTCACGGGGTACCTAGTCGTGTTTCACTCTGAATACTTAAATTTTATGAAAGTTCATTAAAGAGCTATTAACCAGGATTAAACTTATATAGAAATAAATATCGTGAAAAATATTTGATTTAGTTTATATCTTATCTTCTTTTAACCTTTAAACGCTGAGGTGCCCGTCTAATAGACCCCATGTTTTTAATATTCGCTATATTTACGACGGCGGGAAAGGAATCTCCGTGTACCTTCCTCAAATATTACATCCCAACAGTGGGTCCCCCGCCCACTGACGTGGTAGGATCGTAGATGCCAACACTGGCATAGTTGTATTAGAATAGAGAGAGTCCAAATATTAAAAAAAATCTTCACCTAAACGGATAAATAGGAGTCCTTGGACTCCTGAAATATCCGAGAAATAAAGATATTTCTACTATCCCAACAGTCAATGCTAGTTGCGTTCGCGCAGGAGTGGTGGTGTGTTGTGTAGGTGCCTCCCGGTGTCCAATAGACGTCACATCGGTGTCCAATAGACGTCACATCGGTGTTAATTTTTTTAGTAAAGTACAGAGAGACGTGTGTATTATGGGAATAACAAGTTCAAGTGGTCATCTCAAGAACCTACGAAGTCATCAAGGATCCCATTGCATAATATGATCCGCATTCCACGTGGACAATCTGCCAACTCATTTTTTTAATCCAACCTCACCTAAAGCTACGTGTTTATAATAGTAGATAACTGAGAGGCGTAGTACAATAGAGAGAGTGATCGGACCGAAGTATTTGCCTGATCCTCCTTCGGAAACAAACCAGAAAGTACCGTCAAATGTAAGAAAAACTTGTTCAATATGTCCCAAGATCTCTGCAAAGGCGAACCAGATTTTTTTTCAAAGCCTATATGCCTCATATGTAGTAAATAAGTATGCAGTATATAATATAATATTAAGGTGTAAGGTGATGATTCCAGGCGATTTTATAATTATAATTTAGCCATGAAAAGGCCCATTTAATGTTACTTTGGTTTTGCCATTTTTTTGTAATGTCAATATTAAACATATTATAAATATTAATAAATATATATTTCTTAAAAATTGTGTTACTGTTTACCATCTTTATAAACCAACGTTTTATAGTACGTAGCGATAAAAAGAATATCGCTACGCAAATATTTTTTAAATATTTATTTTAAATGACGTCTGTCAAACGGCACATCGGTGTAAGTGTTACAAAAATACCACCTCAGTAGTTAAGGGTTAAGTCAACTTATTATCGGAAAAATCATTAGAGCTTCGCTTGTTCATCTTTTTGTTTGTGCATCTCATTACGTTCTAGTTGTACAATGTATAGTTACATAATTTCCGTTTCATCTGAGTGTACAATCGACTAATGAAAAGCGAAAAAATCTCACCGGTGCACGACCATGTATAGATAGTATTCTTCATAGCATGATAATTTTACCTCAGCCCAAAATAAAGTGAAATGAAGAGTCCTTTCTGTGGAAGTTGACCGTGAGTAAACTAATTGCAACTAATTGCACTACTTTATTTATTTTATTTATTATTCATAGGCATTCCACCCGGTACGAGTGATTTGTAATTGCACTACTTGAATGCTCAAAATACATAAAATGATACGGATATTTTATTTACTTGTTTGTATTCATGCTTGTATATCACCGACACGCCACATAAATCCGACACATTATAGAAAATCTGGCAATGGGTGGGTCATGTCGCGAGACGAAACGACGGTAGATGGGCTCCTAGAACCCTCAAATGGCGACCATGGAGTAGCAAAAGAAGCATCGGCAGACCACAAAAGAGATGGACTGACGGCATTACTCCAATTGCGGGAAGGAAATGGATACAGAGGGCACAAGATCGCGACGTTTGGAAGAGTTTGGAAGAGGCCTATATCCAGCAGTGGAGAGATGGCTGACTAGTAAGTAAGTAAGTAATAGAAAAGCTAGTGTTCATTGTACGAACTCTCGTCTAATAAATGTGACAATGATATTTCAGTTTATGTGAAAGCGATACTACGAAATATAACGTAGAAGTCTGTTAAATTGGACTATCAGATACCTCAGTCTGCAGACTTTGTCGAGAGGATAATGAAGCACATGTTGACATCTTCTGCATTTGTGACGCACTCGCTCGCAATCGAAGTCACATTCTTGGAGGTTCACTATTAAACTCTGAGAAGGTGAGGCTTCTCTCACCAAGGCAAATTTATTTATTTATTTTTTTTGCACATCATCATTACATAACAGTGTTAACAAAATAATATAAAATTTTAAAAACTAGGACGATGTGCAGTGGCGAGATTTTCACTATAAAGTGATTTCTTCCATTTAACTAAATTGTATGTTACTTGACGCACATAGGTCTTGAAAGTGAGATATGATACAGAAGGATGTCACAATAGATCTTCTATAGTCACGGTGAAGTAAGGTCCATTGAATTTCATTTAAAAATAAAAGTAGTTGTCCTGGAAAGAGATGACACAACTTTCAGTTACAAAATCACTCTGAATAGAGGAATCTCAATTCCAGTAATAACGAGTTATTGCAACCATGTTAACAGGGCTTAAGAAAGATTTATGAAATAAAAATCATACGTGTTGCTCATGTTCAAACATAATTAATTTAATATTTTGGTCTACTTTATGTATCTACTGAATAAAGTATTCATCACAATCCTCTTTGAAACTTTAAGAATTAATATGTTAATTAACCGAATTAAGTTTTATTTAATCGCTCCTCAGGGAGAGATTATCGTAAAACGATGTTTTACTCTTATCTAACCCGCAAATGTACTGAAACTACATACTATGAACAATAAAACTAATTGTTATACATTACATAGTTTTTAATTAAGCTCGTGTCGAAAAATTTTACATATTTAAGTTTTTGGTAGGTATATATTAAACAAATTTACTTAATTATTTAAAATAATAAGTGTACCTACTTACCTAGATTTTTTTTGTTTGAAAATTGCATACATTTTATTTTATGATAATAATAATAATTTATTTATTCATTTATTTATTTTATTCTTCTTGCACATCATCATTCATATAACAAATTAAATAAAGCAGTATACCCAAGAAAAAATGTGACGATGTGCAGTGGCGAGATTATCACTATATAGTGATTTCTTCCATCTAACCACATAACCTTATTCCAGATTTGGAGCTGGGTTTTGCAATCCTTTCAGGTCCATAGTAAATATATGTAAATATTCAAAATATAAAAGTAAAATATTAACATAAATGGTAAAGTATGTGATAAATCGATTTGACTCTCATAAATTCCTTATAATTAGTTTGTTGTTGAAAAAACAAAAGTGAATCAGATAATCCAAAAAGTTTACCAAATTGTCGGGTTTGTGTTCAGTATTTCTCAAGTAAATGATTAAAATTCATATCAGGTTGGGGGAGAGTCGTATTTATTCGTAATAAGATTTCCACGGAAAATAACTTTCTTTGAGGCTTTGAATTTTAAAAACTTCGGAGCTTCCGCATTTGTTTCATGAAATGTGAATTGTTTTCATAATTACGAAATAAAAATAGCTTTCATTTAATTATTTATAATAATCATGATTTATTCGAAAAAATAAATAGGTACTCAAAATTTTTATACAACAAGCTATTTCACTAGGCACAGCCCGAAAAGACGTAATGTTTACGTGAAATTTTATTATATACTTCAAATCGTAAGCAAACAATTTTCTTTCTTTTTGAACTAAATATAAGAATAATGGAAACAACAAAGAAAAGTATAAATAAAAATATTAAAACAAAACAATGGAAACTCTTTCGATAATTCGACTATAAATTTGAAATATCGGTGGACAGCATTGACTACTTGGCTTTGTTGAATGAGCTTGGTCTCATCAGTGTTGAAAATCGTAGAAAAATGTTTGATCTTTGCTTCTTTCATAAACTTCTCAATGGAGAAATAAAATCTCCCGAATTAATTGAATTGGTATAATTCAACATAAGTACAGACGTACCAGAAGTACCAGACAAACTGTTATGTTTCGAGAACATTCGGAGTAGTATCACACATTTCATTCTCTTATAACTAGATATTCCAGCACCTATGTAATAATACGATAACAATATTTACATTAAAAATTATTACATTAAACATCACTTGGATTACAAATATGTTATTTTAAGAAAAATAAAATAAAAAAAAAAAATAAAAAAATTTACTCAAGACTTACTAACTGCATTATGTATGTAGATAAAACTTTTTTAACCGACTTCTCACAAAAAAGTTATTAGTTCGTACATTGGTTCACATTGGAACGTCTTCAAAACATTTAAATTCGATAGTAAGCCTCGGAAAATTTGATCTCGTATCTGAATATCGCGAGTCCAATGGTTTAGTCCATTATTTTATTTTTCCTTGTTGTTTTTTATCACTTTAATGAGTAAGTTGGGTAACTAGCTCGTTGCATTTTTTTTATGAACACCACATTATTTTTCTTATACTATTTTTTATTTTGTTGAAATATTTTGTGCAATAATCTTATTATTGCTTTTACGTATCGTGTTGTTGTTTAGCAGTTTAGCACTATTTAACATAACACTTTATTTCAGTCATGCGATATGCCACTTAATCTATCACTATCGCTCGTTTTTGCTGTGAAATGGAATAGATATTTCTTATCTACACCATTAGAAGATGATGTGAGAAAGTAAAGAGATGTACATTATAATCATAATATCTACTAGATATACTTCTTGTATGCTATTTTGGATAACAACTGAATGAATTCTCCGATATTTATCAACTCGTTTTTCTTTATATGGCCAGTGAAACTTTTAACAGCCATCTGAGATCCATCTGTTATATGTGATTTTAGTATAAACATTGATATGGGGTGGTTTTTGGCCGGTGATAAAAAAATTATCAAAATATTTTTTTCGTAATAATATTCGGTTAGTAATAATAATAATTAAAATATCAAGATTTGTGCAAACTTGGTGACACATTCCAAAGCAGGTACCTACCGGACGTGATTCCATGAATCACATGTGGTCACCATTCGTCGCCGTCATTCGTGTCTCTCGCCAATCAACCCATGATGTTATGTTATAAGTCAGGGTGTGTGTTTGTTTGTATGTACATTGTAATCTAGATGTAAACGTTCCTGTAGGTAGGTATAATATCAAAGGTGATATGAAATACTACCTACACGAACGTAGATACCAACAGACATACACTCTCCTTACATTGTAACTATTATATAAGTGCTCGTTAGGTTGTTTTTAGTATAGATTGGGGTTTTTGTTTGAAAATGGGGGGGATAAAAAAATGAACCAGGTATACTGTGGTGAAATTTGACACTTTTTTTTATAATTATGAATTTATCTAATCGTGTGAGATATGTTGCGTAGAATACGCTGGTAGTCTGCGAGCAAAGTACCCGGGCATACTAGCTAGTAACGCCGTATGTCCGGGATAAAGACGCATAATGAAGGCAAAGGGTGTGGTGTGAAGGTAGAGAGCGTGGGGGTAGCATCCCCTAAGCGGGCCATCAGCGGCAGACCACACGACACTACCCGCCAGACCTCCGTGGAGAACGTTGCTCCCGCCCTTGTGTGGCGGAGCCAGCAAGATGGGACCCCGCGGTTTCCCGCCCAGGACGCCGGGTTCCACAACATTACCCGCCAGGCCTCCGTGGAGAGCGTTGCTCCTGCCCTTGTGTGGCGGAGCCGACGAGATGGGACCCCGCCGTTTCCCGCCCAGGATGCCGGGTCCCAGGATGTAGCCTCTCGTGGGCTTGAAGGCCGCTGGCCTCGGACGGATACCATTCTGAGGACCATATCCCAGAATGACAGCGTTGGATGGATGGCGCCTGTCTGCAGTTCAGCAGGCAGGACGATGCATCAGGGTGGTATGAGCCGGGCTAGGGTGCCTAGGCTCCCACCCAACGTGAGCGATTCTTGTGCGTCTGTGTTTTGGTTTTTTTTTTTGATAGTGACAATTAATATTAATGTGTAGTGAAAAGACTGTGTATTTTATAATTTGGATAAAGACATATTTTAATCGGAATGAAGGGTAGGCTATAATTTAGATAGGAAACATTAGTTTTAAATGCCTTTATTTTTAATTTTGATAATCGTGTGTTTTTGTAAATAAATAGAAATATTAGTGTAAATAAACGCTTGTGTTTTCATCACCGCCCATAAATTTCACTGTAGTATGCCAATGTTGTTTTTTTTGTAATTATTATTATGAATATATGAGATGAGTATTGTAGGTATATTATGTAAGTATCGCTTTTCTCTCCTTGCCTCCTTCCAGCTGAGAACGGGCCCTTGTCAACATTATAAAAAGGTATTTTTTTATTTAACTTCTGTAAGCAGACGATTAGGAGTAGATATACATTAGTTTTACATATAATATCTTTATATTATAAAAGAAACTTTATGAAAACAACGTTCACAATAAAACAACAACATATAACATTCTAGAATAAAAAGTAAACAGAGGGACAACGTCTTTTTAGTGCTCCGTGTTATATAAATTGTTTTGTGTTGAAGAAACTAGTGATTCTAAGAGTGTTTTATATCATTGAAAAGGAAAAGACTTTTTCTATCCACTGGTGAAGTGATCAGAGTGACTTTGGTGATCTGGAGAGTGCTAGGTGCGAGTGGGGTGGATGAGCTGTCATTGTGAGACTTGTTGTCTGTAACGCTGCTAAAACTGACAGAGCTACAATCCCCAAACCTGTCCCAGTAGAAGCGTCTCGGTGCCGCACATAATTCATCTCGCGGCAACGGCCCTCTATCTGCAGTAGTTACGGAGCCAGGGTATCGGCAGCCAGTATCCACCAAGGTAACTTTACCTAATATAGCCGTGTAATATATCCAATAAAAGCATTTTTTAAGGAGAATCCAGCAAAATTTAAGAAACTTTTCAAAAAATTTGGATGGAAGAAATATACCTAACTGAATAGAATTTTTCACAATTTTCTGAAACGCTGCTTTTCCTATTGAAGATAATTGAAAGTAGCTTATGTCATTGAAAAGAGCTCATCAATATACACCAAAAACTCCGTGACAGCATAGATCAGAGACCAACGGTTCTCAAGATATTTTAATGTACACCTTTTTTTCAAGCAAAGAGGGTAGAGTGCAGTATATAGTTTCGGGTTTCGCTCTTGCCCGCCCATTGATGTTTCTTTATTTCTACACGCAATCATAGAAAATTTCATTCATAGAGTGGGCGCATGCCGGGCGCTATAATATAATATTATATCTGTTGTATGATTTTATGTGACTTGTCTTCATACCTACTTCACAATGCAGTGCTCGGGATGTAACAGGCATGTCGCACAGGATGATTCCATCGCATGCAGTAAGTGTGCAAATAAGTATCATTATGGATGTGCTGGAATATCGGAGGATGCCTTCAAATCCATGCTGAAGATGAATAGGAACAAATGGAAGTGTTCTCTATGCAAGAATGACGTATCACAGGATCCTCTTTTTGAAAAAATCAAAAATTATTTTGATAAAAAGCTTCAAGAATTTTCTACAAGCTTTAATGCAAGTCTGAACCAAGTGAGGGATCAGATGGTACTAAAGGTGGAGGAACTTGGAAGATCGGTCGAGTTTCTTTCCGCTGAATATGACAGATTGAATAAAACTAACGATGAACACTCTGTTGTGATCAGGAAACTCACTGAGGAGAATATTTCATTAAAGGAGAATCTTAATAAGCTGGAAAGAAGAGTGTGTGATGTCGAACAGCACAACAGATCCCGTAATATTGAGATTCAGATGGTGCCAGAATCAAAAACAGAGAAAGTGACAGAAGTGGTTACCATTATTTGTTCTACGGTATCATATGATCTTAAGGAAGAACAAATATTAAAATGCCATAGAGTGAGAAGTCACAAGGCAGGAGATGATAGGCCTAGGAATATTGTGGTAGAACTACCTAGCGGTCGTGTACGCGATGAAATCCTTGCTGCTGTAAGAATATTTAATAAGAAAAATCCAAAGAAGAAGCTAAGTGCTGGTCATATTGGATATTCGATTGACTGTCCCATATATGTATGTGAACAATTAACGCCACTTGGCAAGGAGCTACATGCGGCATCAAGACACGCAGCGAAGTCAAAGAATTATAAGTTTATTTGGATACGACATGGGAGAATTTTGATGCGAAAAGACGAAAGCTCCCCTGCAATTACAATATTTAGCAGGGACTGTTTGGCCAAACTTTGATTTCCCTGAGTAGAGATTTGTGAGAGTTATCTAATGTGTCAATATCTTTCACCGGCGAGAAACGGCTCAATATTTTTTATCAGAATGTCCGAGGCCTAAGATCTAAGACACACGAATTTTCACTTGAGGTGCTTAACCACGATTATGATATAGTGTGTCTCACAGAAACATGGTTAAATGAATCAGTTGCCAGTGGTGAATTGTTTGACACAAGATATACTATATTTAGAAGAGATCGCAAATCAACACATAGAAGTGATGGAGGTGGAGTATTAATCGCTGTAAAAAAATCAATCAACGTTACACCTAGACCAGGATGGCAGACCCAGGCTGAAGATTTGTGGATTACTATAAGACTTAATCAATCGAAATCAACTTTAAATTTATGTCTCGTTTATCTAGCTCCTGACACTCCTCTGCCTATTTTCTCTGAGTTCACCAACAACTGCTCCTCAATTTGCTTAAACTCAGGTTTTGAATCTAACATAGTTTTGGGAGATTTCAATGTTCCTTCTATCAATTGGGGTGAAACTGATATAGTGGATGCTGGGCCGGGGAGTGTTGGTGGTTTAAAGGTATCAATGGTTTTGGAGCTTTTATCTTTGTGTAGTTTTAAACAATTTAATGATATCAAAAATTGTAATGATAAGATACTTGATCTGGTCATGTCTGATTTCCATTTGGGGGTTTCTGTGGCTGCACCTCTTGTCAGGTTGGATGCTTATCATCCGCCATTTGTGTTGCATTTATCTGTTGGGGGAAATGATTTCCTGAGGCCTAACCGTGAACGTGTAAGGCTTAATTATAGGAAGACAGATTATATGCAGTGTCGACAAAAAGTGTCGTCTGTAGATTGGTCGCAATTGTTGTTAAATATGGATTGTAATGAATCATTGCAGCGTTTTTATAACATTGTTAGCGAAATTGTGGAGGAGTATACCCCAAGAAAGAAAAATAATAGGGAAAAGTGTCCTGTATGGTTTTCCAGTTCATTGATCAAGTTGCTCAAAGAAAAGGATAGAGTTCATAAGAGATGGAAAAGGTTTCGGAATCCTACTGATTATCAGATATTTACGTGTCTTCGAGCACGCTCCAAGAAAAGCCTGCAGGAGTGTTATGATAGGTATACGGAGAGTGTTGAAAAATCATTGCCTACATCTTCTAAACTCTTGTGGGAGTATACAAAATCTAAAAAGGGTAATAATTGTTCAATTCCTAACTCCATGCATCTTGGCGAAGTGCACGCTGAGGGCGGACTTGAGATTGCCGAACTTTTTTCTAATTACTTTTCATCTGTTTTTAGCGACTCATCTCAGGGTAGTACACGTAAACCCATTAATACTTTGAAACAAATAAATTCATTAGGGATTTTTAATTTAACTAAAACAGATATTATTGGGCAACTAAGTAAGCTGGATCCAAACAAGGGTGCTGGCCCGGATGAAATACCTCCATTTTTTTTGAAGGAATGCGCCGTTGAGCTCTCCATACCGCTTCACATAATTTTCAATAAGTCACTAAGCGAGGGTGTTTATCCTGATCTCTGGAAAGTGGCAATGATCACTCCTATCTTCAAATCGGGAGATCAAAGCGATGTTACTAACTACCGTCCAATAAGTATTTTGTCATGTGTCTCAAAGGTCTTTGAAAAACTTGTCTATGAAAGACTCTTCACACACCTTCAAAGCCATATTTGTGTCTCTCAACATGGGTTCGTACCGAGGAAATCAACTAACACTAATCTCTTGGAATTTATCACGTGTATTTCAGACTCCTTAGATCACAGGTTACAGATTGATGCCATTTACACCGATTTCAGTAAAGCATTCGATAAGGTTAACCATCGGATGCTTTTGTCGAAACTGAATGGATATGGTATACACGGGAAATTTCTTAACTGGATTAAATCTTATTTACAAGATAGATCGCAATATGTAGTAGTTGATGGATTTGATTCACCTCCTTCGTTGATTTCTTCGGGGGTTCCCCAGGGATCTCATTTGGGTCCTCTGTTTTTTCTTGTATTTATAAATGACCTGCCCAGTATCTTAGACTGTCATACATTGTTATATGCAGACGATTTAAAGATATTCCTCCCTGTTGGTTCGTTGATTGATTGCCATAAACTACAAAACGACCTTTGCAAATTAACAGAATGGTGTGAGCAAAACGAGATGGTTCTAAACATAAAAAAATGTCATAGCATAACTTTTACAACTAAGAGAAATCCCATTTTATTCGATTATATGTTGGGAGGAGAATCTCTACACAAGGTGAATGAGGTACGTGACTTGGGTGTGACGTTGGACTCCAAGCTTAGTTTTCGAGCTCATTACAATGATATTACAATGCGGGCAAATAGAAAGCTTGGATTCATTAGTCGTATTTCACGTAAATTCAAAAGAACGGAGAGCTTTCAGGTTTTATATTTCTCACAAGTTCGAAGTATATTGGAGTATAACTCACTGATATGGTCCCCCATGTACGAAGTGCATATCAATGCTCTGGAGAGAGTTCAAAAACGCTTCATAAGAAATTTGTCTTACAGAGCTGGACAGGGTAGACTTTTGAGAAGTTATGAGGATCGTCTCTCTTTTTTCAAGATGGATAGACTAAGGGACAGGAGAATACTTGCAGACCTCACTATGCTCCACAAAATTATCAACGATAAAGTGGATACGGTATCAGTCAGTTCATTGAACTTTTACGCGACAAACCCCCGTCTGCGTAACGTCAGAACTTTTTTGCCAGACAGACATAGTAATAATATCAGCCAAAACAGTCCTATCAGCAGAATGTGTAAACTTTATAATGTTTTGTGCACACATCGCGTGGAAGGAGTGGATGTCTTTAGTGACTCCCTAACGGGGTTCAGGAAGTGTGTTGCTGCCAACTTTAATGTTCTTGTAGGTTAAGTTTCTGGGTTTAAATTAATTATATAATTGTATTTTTTCATCTATCCTTTTTACAGTGTGTTGTTTGCGGTAATGTGAGTCTGTTTTGCTGGACTTGCATTGGTTATTTTTAACCCTTACGTTTCTTTTATTTTGTATAATTTTGTTTGAACGTGTATGATGTAGACACGCTTAATTGGGGGGTTGGCCTGGCCGGATCAATGTGTCTTGTTTTCTTATTTTATTAATGTTTTGTCAACTCTCTGTGTGTGTCTCTGTAGAATAAATAAATAAACGTGCTACATAATATTATAATATAAACAGTGTTGTTTTTGTAAGCTAAATTTGAAGGATATATTATTAAAACTTTTTTAAATATTTGTCTAGAAGCGACGACTTTAAATTTAGATTGTTTGTCTGAAAGGAAAAATGTTTTTCGCTGATGAAGGCATTAATAAAATAAAAAAGTGGAAAGTGGGCAGTATTTTCATTCAAAAATAATATAAGTACGAAATTTTCTTTAATGTCTTCAATTTCTTTATTCGTACAAAGCAGAGAGCTTTTAGTTTAGAAGTGCACAAATACATACATACGTTATTATGTGTTAAAGTAAAAACAATGTTACAGTAAGCCATAAACCTTGAGCTTTTTTATGGCAGCTAAATACAATTTAGTATCTTACTTGAAATTTATAATATTATAGTCATCCAAATATTGATAAACACATCCCGATATTCCGTGAATATTTGAGTAAAAAACAAAAAATAATGAGTTAAGAATTATTGCGTGATATCATGATAAATCGGTTATAATTTTCCATGATGTACTGTTGTAAGTAGGATATCGTGCTTTCTGTAATAAAAGTGGTGCTTTGTACAATATAATCACGTATGGATGGGCATACTGACGGAAATTTTATTAAAGTATCTTGTAAGCTTATTTAAATGATTCATACATAATATATATATGATAATATATTAATGTGGTTTTTAAATATAAAATCATCAATAAACACCTAGCTAAATAATGTGTTTCTTTCCATTTTCCATCTACTCATTGCCTTAACAACTTTCAAAGGTCGAGGGTTGCTCTTGAGATTTTCCTTAAATCGTCAGCTTTCATGAGATTTCATGATATTAATTTATAGATCCTGATATTCTTCCAGATTTACCGCGTCTAGTTGCTCGGCCTCTTTCGTATTGACCTTTTGACTCTGCTGATGGAGTCACAATCAAAAGTATACTGTTGATGGTGACTGAAATTTTATATTTCATAATTCATAATTATTATTCGAATGTATTTTATAAATGTCATTTTCTTTCGTACCCATTAGAAATTCAAATAATTAAATGTGCACATATTACCACATACCGGTTTTTATTTTTAAATGACTTGCATAAGTTGTTCATCATTTGTGGTAGAATGAAATGGATTCATGTTACAGATTTTTTTTTAATAATAATCATTGTACAGTATTTGAAATATCTTTGTTAAAGTTCATTTTAGTAGAATTTAAATTGATTCAAAATAAATTGAAACTTTCTTTAATAAATTAAAATTGAAGCTTTCTTTTTTTTTTGAAGTACCTGTTTTTTTTGTGTTTACTACAAAATGTTGATGTTGCATTATACTATACCAAATAATTTTACAAACTTTGCTGGTTTATTAATTGTAATTGATTTGTCTGTGTATTGTTAGTTATGTTAAAACTGTTTGAGAAAGAAAATAGAATAAAAAAATAAATAAAACACCGTATAACTTTGCCCCCCTATACTCTCCCATTCTCGCCTTTTTACCAATACACCCTTACTGCTCTCAATACTATGCTACATACATCTCCATAGACATATTTTAACTGCTATCATATCATATTTGTAAACATCTGTAATTTTTCTTTCTTTTATTTAGTTTCATATAAAAAAAAACTCACTGATGATGAGTTACCCGAAAGGCCTCTGTAAAAGTAATACAGCGTTTTAATTTAAAATTGATTTAAATTCTATTTATTTTTAATAAACTACTGCTATTATATATACTATTATATATAAGCCACAAGTGAGGAAGCCAGCGCGTAAATTTCGTGTTATAAACATGTAGAACATCCTCTCAATGTCAGTATAAAATAAATCATTCATAATAGGTAGCATACCATATACATAATTTAAGGTCATGAACATTCATAGATGTATTAATTGTGTCGGTGCACACGTTGTAGAATTCCATAATAATGCAATTTGAAACAAGTGTTCCTTTCTACTATTGTTTGTTAATTCGCAGAGAGACGTCTTTCGACTTATAAGGTCATTATCAATCTGGTTGATATGACCTTATAAGTCGAAATAATTGATAATGACCTTATAAGTCGAAAGACGTCTCTCTGCGAATTAACAAACAATAGAAGAAAGGAACACTTGTTTCAAATTGCATTATTCATAGATGTATTTTGTAATATTAAAGATCTTTAAACGTGCATTTACAATATGCAAAAAAAAATGTTGGATATGATATTGTATCAAATGAGTTCATAGAATCTTGAATCTAGACACAACAAACGCATACTTTGTTTTATTTAAAATCAAAAAGTAATAAATAGCACCACTGTATTCGTTATTCAGTGACACAAACAATTTATCACATGGGGTTTCGATACAACTTTATTGTTGACCCGACAATATATTATTCAATAGTAACATACTAGCTATAAACGAAATGTGTTACTTTGTTTTATGTCAGAAAACGTTATCCCTTTTCAACAAAACTAGATTTCATTCCTTTGTAACTAGAACTGTGTTCAGATTCCTAAGACACAGGCTGGATAATTCATCTTCATAATACACCGTTTATTTGATAACAGTATCAGCAGAACCAATACGATTTTATCGTTAATATAATATATATGTATATGACATTGGCATCGTGTTACTATTACAAGTAGTATTTTTAAGTGATACTATTAATAACGTCATAAGAATTAGGTAAGTATTTCAAAGAATTATATACCTATATGTCATAAGAGCATGTGACTCGATTAATATATTGAACGGCGGAGACCTGAAACCGACCTACGTTGTTTTTATGTATGATATTGTCTTTTGTGTACTATTGATGATTAATAAATAAAAAAATAAGATACGTAGTATATAGTTACACTAAAGATTACATCTTGGGTTTGTAATCGGGATCCTTTAAATATCGTTACAACTTACACTGAGAAAAATACTAACGAAATTTCACAACGAATTATTGGTACGTACATTCAGATTAGGACCAGAGATAGAGCACAAACGATTAAATAGTACGATTCTATAATATTAACTTTTCGCAAACAAATTTTTGGTAAATTTTATTTTGTTAATATGAGGTTAATATTAACAAAATATTAATAAAATAATTATTTGTTAAATACACCAGACCTCCTAGACAAATCGCACATGGCGATCGACGCATAATTACATGGTACATCGAAAAGTTCATCAGTAGTCGATCGCAAAGTGTGGTTTGTCTAGATATCCAGGGACCGACAATATTCGTAAAAAATAACTCTCACGAGATTATACAAGTATGAAAAACACCAGTTTAGAATAACTGACATTTACACTATCTTCCCAACATATTTTTTAAAATCAAATTGTAAGTCAAAGAACCTTTGTGCATTTTGCAAAAAAATAAAATACTATCTATGGTACAGAAAAGGCGGTGCTTCTGAAAAAAAAAATCGATAGTGATTTTAAAAGAACACTTTTTTACTTGACACGTGACATTCTTTCACAATAACCATTTCTCGTTTTCTCAACGACTTGAGAACAATAATGTTAAAGAAAACGTTAAATTAATTGGGACTTTATTTTTTCAAATAAAGAGGTTCTTATTACCATTTCAAAAAGAGTGTGGAATATCGAAAGAAATGGAATAATAATGCCACTATTCTCAACATTCAATAGATCTTTGAAATAAAACTTAGCTAAATCGAATCTAATTTTAATGATTGTTTCAAAGAATTTCCACTTCGGAATATATTCAATAGAAAGTCGTTGTACGCCTTAGAACGAATAATATTTTTCTGAGGTGAAAAACTTGTAATCTGAAATAAGTTAATTCCCATTAGATTAGGAAAAAGTTTCAAGCGTTCATCTCATATATCTAATATGAATAGAAAATAAGCCGCATGCCTAGATTTTCTCGTGACAAGTATAAAAATCGAAATTTCTATTTTGTATTTTGCAGTTTTTCCATGGATCCCGAAGGAACGCGTTTTGCCATAAAAATATCAAAATATATTTTTATCACCGATACTGTAGGTACTAAATTTGTGTGTGTTTTGCTGATTCAGCTGATAATATTTATGTATCAAATGTCTGCTGTGCGCCTCAGTAATAAATAAATACCTACATAAAATAAATAAAAGGGCACAATACACTGACAAGATGCTACATATCTGTAATACTCATAACTGTATCTTTTGAGTACTTAATTCAAAATTTAGCTTCACTCAGAGCCATCCCTATGTGCCTGAAAAGCTTTTTTTATTAAATTAATTGTCATACCTACTGATCCATTATACATATACTTTTTTTGTTTTCAGGGACTAAATACATACATTATCTGTTATGTAATCATAAATAAGATAAACCTATTTTATTGTATCTTAAAAATGGTTAATCTCTTCAACACGTTTTATAAGAAAAATAATAAACATTGAAATAAATAAAACAAGTGTTTTATTCTACTATTGTTTTATTCTGTGAGAGAGACGTCTTTCGTCTTATAAGGACATTGTCAATCGATTGACAATGTCCTTATAAGACGAAAGACGTCTCTCTCACAGAATAACACATTAGTAGAATAAAACACTTGTTTTATTTATTTCGATATGGAATTCTACTACCTAAACACCGACACGGTGAATAAATAAACATTGACATTGACAAACAAACTACATAAAGAATAAAGTTAATAATAGTACAAGGTATTTTGAAACAAAACAGTATACAGCTTATTAACAACAATAAAAAAAAAGAAAATGATTTATAAGGAAAAAGTTAAATAATAGTTAGTTTGTATAGAGGGTGTTGGTTTATTTTGTTACTTTTCTATTAACCTTTTTTTCCTGGTTAATTAAGGCGGAAATGCAAATATTTTTACTTACTTAAAATATGCCGTGAAAATAGAGAACGATGGGGCTTCCTACAAGACGAATCTGGAGCGTATGATTGCGGTGCGGTGCAACACAGACCATGCAACACACGTTGGAGTGTCCATTGTGCCCTGTCATATTGTGCACTATGGTGGATATTTTTGACGCATCTCCACGTGCTGTGCGTTTTGCTCAGTATTGATGAAGATCAGTTTGATTTTTTTTCTGGGTATCGACATGATAAATAATTCAATACTTAAAATGAACTTAAATATAACTGCGCCTAGATTTATAGTATTATCTAAATTCTAGAACAAAATTGTTATTAGTTTTACTATTTATTTTATTTATAAAATATAAGCAGTCAAACTTAAAATAATTTTGTTTTTGTCTATCTATCTATCTATCTATACCCTCACGCCGTGTCCCAGGAGGGGTAGCCAGAGAGAACGGAACGCCATATAGATCTATCCTTACAAACTTCTTTCGCTTCCTCCACATTCTTCCAATTTCTCATACATGTTCGCCGATTTCTCTTACTCAACACGCGGCCGTCCTTCAAAATTTGATCCACGTGCTCAAGCTACGTGGTTCTTGGCCGTCCGCGCTTCCTCACACCTCCTCTTTCAGACAAATACATCCTCTTCGTCATTCTTTCATCTTGCATTCGCTCAACATGTCCAAACCATCGTAACTTATTTACACGCATTCTATTCACAACACTCTTCTCGCATCCGCTCATTCTCCTGATATCCTCATTCTTCACTCTATCCCGCAATGTTTTACCAACCATTCTTGTTAGTGAACGCATCTCCACGGCGTTTATTCCACTCTCGTCATTCTTCAACCACGTCCAAGTTTCACTTGCATACATAAGTGTCGGTACCAGAGTGGTATTGTGCACCAGCATTTTAGCCATGTTCGACACATTGCTGTTGCTAACAATGGGTCGAAGTGCACCATTCACTCTAGCACCAGCGACTTTTCTTCTTTCGATGTCCTTGTCGTATCTTCCATCCCTCGCAAACATACTTCCCAAATACACATACACATTGTTTTTGTTACATGAAATAAAATGGAGTTTTACAAAATAAATGTTAACTACTACTACTACTACTATACCATCACGGCATATCCCACAAGTGGGGTAGCCAGCAGATCAGCTGCATGTAAGAAACATGCAAACTGTCCTCTTCGTGCCAATATAAAATCAAGACATTCAGGATGGGTGGCAAACCTCATCGCTGTTAACTGTTATATGTGTTGCTGTATAACTGTATATATATAACATAACATATATATATGTTATGGTTATATAACATATATATGTAACATATATATATATATGTTATATAACCACATAAATGTTAACTCAATAAATAAAATAAAAACTAAATTCTAGACACTATTTTTTCTTTAAATCCAGAAAGAAGTTTAATATTGAAATGTACTTGATTAAAATAATACAATCCAACTCATTATAATGTTACCGCTGCATTGTTATTTTCTGTGAATAAATTTCAAAGTGATCTGATATAAAAGTACTACAGAACAAAATACCTATAGGAATAACATAGTTTTATTACTTTATGTATTTTATCAACTCTGTAAAACTTGTGCATAATGGTCTTTCTATTCTTGTAATTATGGTACTCATTGTTAAAGCCTTTTTCTTCTTTGTCAATTAGAAATTGCACATCATTGTTTCTGATGCAGAATAAGTCTCAACTTTGGGTGCCTTGCAGATTTGATTCAGAATATTTTGGTGGCTGTATACTTTTAGCCTAAAAAATATAACAGTTTTTTTTTTGTGCAAGGTGATCATGATAGCCCAAATAAAGATATTTCAACTGAATTCAAGAAAAAAAATTATTCGGTCTTCAAATTTTCACTTTTGGGAGTGCACAAGCCTATTTCATTCCAAGATATTTATTAGCAACGTCGTTTAGGTTATCTTTTTCTATGACATAATTATCACTTTCATAATTAAAGAGGTCATCATAATGGCCTACTCTGGAAAAGAGTTTCGTGCCGTCAGGAAATTTATATTTGGTGAAATGTATTTTATTCTTCCAAATAAATATTCGAAATCACCGCAGATAATATGCCTTCCATTTTTTCAGTTCTTTAACGAGTATTCTCTAAACCAAGGGTGGCCAACCCACTGTCCGCGGGCCACATGCGGCCCGTTGGATATCTACGTGTGGCGCGCGAAGCATTTACACACTTTTTTAAATAATGGTTGGTACAAGGACCCATTAGTTTTTTTAAATATTTTAAGAAAATATTTTTTAAGAAAATCGAGGAGTTTTCAAACATACTTAATTCCTAAGTTTGGCGACGGGGTAGTAATTTTAAGGTGAAGAAAATGTTTTAAATGTTCCACATATAGAGTAAATTGTTGTACCTACGACCCGGTAAGAAATCTCATTTCTAAAATTTGACCCGACTGCTGAAAAGGTTGGCCACCCATGCTCTAAACTAGTGATGTAACGAATATTCGCATTCGCATATTTCAAAGTATTCGCATTCGCAAAAAAATTTGCGAATGTTTTGCAAATATTATTTTAGTAATAAAGTATCGAATATTTGGTAAACGTACCGGATACTTACCCGATACATTGTAGAAAAGGGTACTGCAAGAAAATATTCTTTATGAAAACCGAGGAGTTTTGATATATTTTAAATTCCTATACCATTTTGAAAAATCGGCGACGGGGGGGTAGAAATTTTAATGTTTGAGCAATTGTAGATATTTAAGCAAGTCAATATTCGCTATTCGCATTTCGCAATATTCGCTATTCCAAAATCACACACTCGTTATTATCGAGTGTGTGATTTTGGTCGAACCATTGTATTATTTGTGTTACAACGTATATTTATTATATTAAATGTTCTAACATGAGTATAGTGTTTTCAGATCCGTTATATCCGTTGACATCAATACTAAACCGTATCTAATAATATGAAACACACCATTCAGAGTAAACAAATAAAATTCATGTATTTATCATGTATTGTTTATATAAAATATCGTAGAAAATAATATGTGCACTCGTAAATCATCCCTCGAATGAAAAAGAAAATTCTTTGGAAACATTGTTGACAAGCTGGTGTCTAATATTGGGATTAAGTGTCTCGTAAAAATTTAACAGGATTCAATGAAATTTACATGGTGTAAAGTTTTATGTTTTATGAGTGTTATGTGCGAATGTTATGCTTTGAAATATCGACATAAAATGACGAAATACAAACATACTGTTGTTATTATTATTAAAGATAATATACAATATAATAAGATCTATGATATAAATTTTAACATACTAGCTTTTTAGCGCGATTTGACAATGGATATATGTAATAAACTGCAAAATAGAACACCAGGTTTAAATCCTATCCGTGCCAAAAAATAAGGCATCTAGGATGGGTGACAAACCTCATTGCTGAATTCAAGATGTAAAATGTCTTTGTATTTTCGAACACTTAACAGTCTTAAAGGCCACTCAAAAACAAAATTTTGAAATTTTTCATTTAATTTATTCTAAATTTTATGACTCACACAAATGATAATAATTTTTATTCACGTACCTACTAAAGATACGAGTACCTATGCATACCTACCTGAGAAGTGCTTGAGAATCAGGTGTTCCTACTCAAAAAATAAAAAAGAAATGGTTTAGGAATTAATTTTATAAAATAAAATAAAATTTTATTTTATAAAATTGATTGCGACCTTGATTGGTTTGTTTTATGGAGAAATGTGACTGTTAATATTCGTTATCCCGTGGAGCACCCGGTAAAGAATTGGTCTCCCACTCTTCTGCGTAAGTTTTCGAGTGTCCTGTAAAAGGCAGGTGTTCGAAAAAAATAAGACATTTTACATCTTAAATTCAGCGTTGAGGTTTGCCACCCATCCTGAATGTCTTGATTTTATACTGGCACGAAGAGGACAGTTTGTATGTTTCTTACATACAGCTGATCTGCTGGCTACCCCACTTGTAGGATATGCCGTGATGGTATAGTAGTAGTAGTAGTAATATTCGTTAAGTTAAACTGTTTGTGTCCCCTAAGAAGAAATAAAAAAAAAAAAACTTTATTGAACATTTTTTGCAGGCAATTTCTGACAACCAACCAGTTATACGATTGAGACACATACTTACAACTCAAAAACAACACTTATGTGATACAGAATACAAACCAATCATATATACATTCACATATAGACAAAAAGTTTACAATACACATAAATAAGATGTAAAGGGAAGGGAAAAAAGAAAAGAAAGGGGCAAAGCTCAAGATGGCTCATATAAAGAGAGATAATGATGCTTCAGTCTACTCCTGAAGATGGAAATAGTTGGAGCAAGTCTGACCAATAAAGGTAAATCATTCCATAACCGAGCTGCATGTACAGTGAAAGAAGATGTGAAAAAAAAGAACGATGAGAAGGAATAGTCAATGTACCAATTTTATCTTAAATAAAAATAAATAAATAAAGTTCTCATTTAAAGTAAAACTCATTTTAATATAGAAAATACTTCTGCCGCTGTTGAAAATATATCCGAATGTCTGCAAAAAAAATCAGTTTGGGCAACGAATCATGGACTTATCATAAATCCTACAAAATCTCAATCAATTTTCCTCGGCAGTCATTATCACATTTCAAAACTCAAATCCATGACCGTGCCCAATACAACAATGAACTCAGATATAATCCCTTATTCAGCAACAGTGAAGAACCTTGGTGTGATTATGGACCAAAAACTAACCTGGCAGCAGCATATGAATACAATCCGACGAAAATTTTTCTATTCACTGCATTCTCTTAAAAGATATCAAATGTTCCTTCCAACTAAAATCAAAACCTTACTTGTTCAATCTCTGCTGCTGCCTCTCATAGATTATGCTAATGCAGTATATCTCGATATCAACCAAGACCTGTCAAATAAACTTGAGAGACTTCAGAATTATGGTATCCGATTTATTTTCAATCTCAAGAGGTCTGATCATATCTCCCAGTATCGAGTCAATCTTAAGTGGCTAACTGTGCATCAAAGACGTGAACTTCATATTCTATCACTTGTTTACAAAATACTCTATTCCACGTCTTCTCCCTATTATTTAAAAGAAAATTTCGAGTATTTAGCGAGCCATGGCCTACCATTGCGATCCAATAACGAGCGTCTTCTGGCAATTCCTACACACAGTACCAATTATTTCTCAAAATCATTCTCAGTTTATGGTGCTCGTTGTTGGAATAATCTTCCTTCTTCGCATAGAGTTTCACAATCGTTCAATGTCTTTAAATCTTATGTTAAGGAAAAAATGCTATCTTCTAACTCAGTATCCGTTCCCTAGCCCCCCCCCCCTCCTCTAATCCATAATCCCTACCACATGTTGGGTGTGTGTCAAATATATTATTTTAAATTTTGTTTTTTTTCTTTTGTTGTGTTTTGATATTTTGTATGTTTTTTTTTTTGTACTTAAGTAAATTTGTTTTTACTAGTTTCATGTCAATGTGTCGTGGTTAGATGGAAGAAATCACTTTATAGTGATAATCTCGCCACTGCACATCGTCCTAGTTTCTAAAATTTTATATCATTTTGTTAACACTGTTATGTAATGATGATGTGCAAAAAGAATAAATAAATAAATAAAATAAAGTAAGCAAATGAACAGATACATTCACATATGATCGAGCTTAGTTTATAATAAGTGTTTAGATAAGATATGAAACAATGTATCGATAGGTAGGTGCATTATTAAATTGTCGTACAAATAGTTCAACGAAGCGGAATGCCTGCTGCATTAATAATATCACTAACACCTTGCTGTGTCACACAAATTTCCGACATTGTCATCATATGACGCTACCTACATAGGTATAATATAATATTATAACTAATCTCATAAATTTGCATGGATCTATATATCAAATGAAATATTAAGATGTCACATCGACCAAGATATGAATTGACAGGTTTTTTGTGGATTATTGGATCATACAGATTTATAATCTATTTCGATATTTTGAATACGAGTGATCAAACTTTTTCTCAAATAGGTAGGTATTCATAGATTCCTCTTAGGTTATTGGTCTATACGGGCGATGTACAATTGCACATCCCGCGGCCCGCCAGCGGATTAAGATATTGTGAAAATCAAAAGGATAATAAAAGTATAAGAAAAAATGCATTAATGCGCAAGTTTATTTAGATCGACGTATTTTTGTGAACAAACAATTACAGTTATGAAACTTAACAAAATAAAAAATTGAAACCGATTTTCAAATGAAAATTTGGAAGCGATTTTACGTGTGGCGATAAGTAATTTGGGATTAAATATAAAAAGAATTGTTGATTCAATACGATGTCATGCATCAAAATAATAAAACATCGAACATTACATTAGTAAGATTACAATTCGAGAGCATTTGTGATTTGTACAAATTAAAAGATTTAAACTTTTAGTCTTAATTTTCTTATAGCGGCCCGTCCTTGGCTTGTAATCTTCCCGAGTGGCCCCTGTTCCCTATAAACTGTAGTAGAATTCCATAATTATGTTATTTGAAACAAGTGTTTCTTTCTACTATTGATTATTAATTCCCAGAGAGACGTCTTTCTGGGAATTAATAATCAATAGTAGAAAGAAACACTTGTTTCAAATTATATAAGTATATAGGTTTATTATGTTGTCTTATGTAAAATCAAACCGAATTATAGAATATTAGAACCCTAGAATTAATATTTAGGACGGATTCCACGAACAAGGTTTACAGTATCCACTTAGTCGTGAATCAGCCAAACCAGAGTGATAAATGGCCCCAAAATGCATTGACAAAGCCCCTCATGCATTTGGATCATGTGGCGCAATTTCTGATTATTGGGATGGTTTTTTGGTATATTTATTTACTGATTTATTAACTCTTTATTTTTCATTGATTATGAAGGCATACTTCAACTTAAATACAATCAGTAGACCTAACTTTCCGTACTGAAATCGCTTAAGTAAAATGTAAGATAGGAGAGAAATATTTCCTTGAATTAATAATCCGATAAAAATTTAGAAACAGTCGAATGTTGACTGTTTCTAAATTGAAAATTTATGTCAAACAGAATAATCGACAAATGTTAACGTATTACAAATATTTCTAATAAAAAATTTGTATGCAGAAGAAAATACATAATGAATGAGTTGACATATCTCCAAATCGAATTTTATGCATTTGTCACTAAATATTAGTCGAACGTGTTTTGTAAAAGGGGTGATTCGATATTTCAATGAAAACATACTCGTATTTAAAAGCTAATTATTGTACTGTCGCACGAATTTTCTTTTGACTCTCCTGTGATTTTGTGTTTTTCGATTCCACCTCTTTTTTTCGCACACAATAATATCAATTTTATGCATTAGTTTTTGAATTCCTTAGTTATTTTTTTTTTTAATATAATTGAGATATTAAAATAAAAATTGCACAAAAGGGAGATGATGAAAGGATTTCACGACCGGCGTCAAAGTAGGAAAAAAATTACGAACTGAGTAGCTACGGTCCCGAGGGCAATGTGAACATTAACGGGTATCGTCAGCGGTGAGAGTGCACGGTACATTTAATGGAAATCTACCTTTAAATCCATTCTTGTAGTTCAAGGATCGCATTATAGTGTAGAAAAAAGACCTCAGCGTAATCTTGTTATAATTCTAAAAATACCTTAGATAGGTACTTGTGTTTTTCTCCGAGATAGAGTGGAGCTTGGAATCGTTCGTTTTCATTAGTGAATCCTTTAGTATTTTGTATTTTCTTATCTACAAACTTCGCCCCATCCACGAGAGGGTTCTAAATATAATATAACCAAATATATTACAATATATATATATATACAAGAGCTTACGATATAAATGGAACAAGAGAAAGGGTTCTTTGTATCATAAAATTATAACAGTTTTATCTTTTTATTTAACTTTCGTACAAGTAAAATTTGAACGTCATTTTTATATATACCTTTTAAGTTTACCTAGAATTGAAAAAGAAAATTTTCACCCAAGGATTTTGAGTATCGGAAAATCTATAAAATATGTTATATTACGTAAGTTAGAGAGCCGCATATACCTAATCAGATCATCAATTTATTATTGGTGGGTACAATAAGTATAATCTATAGATTTCCCACTCTTTTATTTGTTTATTTATTGTATAAATGAAACAATGAACAGCATTACAGTAAAAAACCTTTTCGCTGTCATTGTAAATGTAAATTTTCGAGTGCGCTGTAAAAGGTAAATCATCACGTTTTAAGACATTTAACGAATAAGCTTCATGTTTTAAGACATTTAACGAATAAGCATCACGTTTAAAGACATTTAACGAATAAGCATCACGTTTTAAGACATTTAACGAATAAGCATCACGTTTTAAGACATTTAACGAATAAGCATCACGTTTAAAGATATTTAACGAATAAGCATCACGTTTTAAGACATTTAACGAATAAGCATCACGTTTTAAGACATTTAACGAATAAACATCACGTTTTAAGACATTTAACGAATAAGCATCACGTTTTAAGACATTTAACGAATAAGCATCACGTTTTAAGACATTTAACGAATAAGCATCACGTTTTAAGACATTTAACGAATAAGCATCACGTTTTAAGACATTTAACGTATTAAATTCAACGAGAGGAATGCTACCCAGTCTGATTTTTTAATCTTGTATTAACACGGAGAAGATGACTTTTATTATACCTACTTATCTTTCTAACTATAATTTATAATTCTAACGTACACATTATTTTTTCACATGCGGAAAAGAGCGACCCACAATATTTCGTATTTGCTAAAATACGAGAAAATTTTATTAAACCAAAGGTTGATAGGTATTTGTAATGATATTGTTTATTGTATATAATTTTTGACACGATATTCATAATTGATATGTTGTAAATGATTAGAAGCAATATATTTTTCATGTACGTATAGAAGACTATTATATACTAGAAAATAATATGAAAATATTTATTTTTTCTTTATTGACATATATGCTAGCAGCATCTTGAGGGAAAAATCAAAAGCATGAAGTTTCACTTCAAAGCGTATGAAGTGGAATGGGACAGTAGGTACTATAACTAAGCAGAATGTCCGCTAGATGGCTCTAACTGTTGCAAGAGAATAATTAATACCTAACTTACTACGAACAAGTAAATTTCCACACCAGTGTCGTGAAAATTCTAAAGATGGCATTAACTGTAAGTTTTAATATCGTCGTCCTTCAAATTTCTTTTGTTTTTTTTTTCAGGTAAGAATCAAACATGAGATTTAAAAGACTAACATTTGGAACTACATTACATCCGTGAAAGGTAAGAACAAACATTATGCTAATACATTGCTCTTCAAAACATTAAAATTTCTTTATTTATTTTTTATCGTGTACAAACATGCAATAAAAAATATAGGTATGTCTTTCCGTATCTACCATCTAGGTACCCGTTCCATATAAAATTAATTAAGTTATAAAAATTAGTCACGGTAGTCTGACATCGTATTGGTTACCGTTTGTATTAAAATTCAAAAAGTATAATGATATCATATTATAAGTTTAACGAATCTGGAAGTTTGGTATTTTTGAAAACGTTATTTTGATGAAAACAAAGAAGTAATTTAGTCAGTTAAGAATAGTAGATATTTTCAGACTAAACAAAGTTGATACCAATACTGAGGAAGTGGTTAAATAGTTTCATAATTGATTGAAAGTGCAAATACTTAAGAGATCAAAAATAATACCGAAGCTGATAAAAATATAATTGAAGTATGAAAAAATTAAAAAGAAGCATGGAAAAGAGCAGTTTCTTTATGATATAACGAAATCTCAGGAACCAATAGTTATCAATTGATAAAGGAACTGCCTCCCTCTCCCTTCTCGTATAAAGCAATTTTCTCAGTTAAGCTTTTAGGTACTACATGGACGTGGGCTATGAAATGGAAAAATAATACTCGTATAGTCGTTCATAGAAACAAGAAACAAGTACTATATTTCAACTGATATTTTTTACTTGGTCATATCTCATCCACAAATAGAAATAAATACTATTCCGACTTTATGTTGAACTTACATTTTTATTTTCAACAAAATATTATTTAAGTGTAAAAATACTTCGAGAGTAATAGTATATCGTTTAATCAGGTTTACTTAAGACATGCGTAATTAGCCATGTCTAAATGACGTGTAACTAGTTTTTTGTAAGTAGCTATGGCTGATTTAGAATATTTAGTAAATTGTAAATTATAGTTTTAAATATTTTATACATAAGTGCCTTATAATTCAATAAATAAATAAAACTTTATTGGCATCAATATATAATGTGTACAAGATTTTGTTCCAATAAATTACCAAAAGGCGGGCTTATCGCATATGCGATTTCTTCCAGCCAACCCAATTACTATGAAGCAATAATAATTTAGTTAATCATCATACCTAGAAATACTTTCAACTATACGAGAACATATTATATCACAGTAAGTAGTTTCTACAAATACCTGTATAATTTCAATGAAATGTATTTCTATACAAAAGCAACCACAGGATGACTTATGCTGATAGCAGGTTCATTATTATTCAACGGTATACTCGTAAGTAGGTAAATCCACTGCTTCCCGCATCCTTCAATAATATATTATTATTTTACAGTGAAGCTGAAAGTATCTATGTATGTATTTATGTATCTAAGGTTTCTATATTCCGTCAGAGAAAAGTAAATACCCACTTACATGGTGTCTTCGTATTGGTCGTATAACAGTATTTCCAAAGGCAAGCAACGGAGGTAAAGTAAGAATTTATAATATTAATACTAGTTTTAAGGCCAGTTTCGTTATCGAAAATCTTTTTTAAAAAAATGTTGATACGGACGGTATTAAGTGGAAATTCATGTTGAACTGACAAAAATAAAACATTTTTATTTAGTGTATAATTTAATGGTTGATATGGGATAACATTGTGTCAATATTTTTTAATTAATAAAAAAATATATGTTTTAAAAACTGGGTGTCCTTCGGGAAAATAGATTTTCTAGAAATGTTTTCAAGTTTACATACAAATCCATCACTTTTTCTGTTCGGTTCTGAAATTTTCAAAATCTGTTTTATTTGGGAGTAGGTACTCTCAGAAAAAAACTTTCACTTTACGAAGATATTATGTTTATTTTTTATAACTTCTCAATATACGCATCTAAATATACGTATTATTCTTATTTTTACACTTCCACGCCCCTCTCTGATGCGATGGGAATAATATTCCTCCATTCAAAATGGTTCTACGCCAATTGAATCATCTCTACATACCAATGACATAATACGTTGTCATATATGATCTGTCTAAGACAAAACAGGGTCCTCCAGACACTTTGTGGCCGGAAAAATGGAGATTGTTTTGACTATCGTTGAACATCCTCAAGATATCATTCTATTGGCTACATCGCCATCGCTATAGCACAGGAGTACCTATTTGAAACATGTACATACTAGTATTGGAAACTTTGATAGAAATATGAAACATACTAAAAATAAACATACGTCATAACGAATGTACTAAAATATTATACATAGGTTATTCTACAATCAGGAAATTGAATTGCTACATTTTCGATGAAGGCGGATAATTGATTAAACTTTCAATAATTTACGTCTTCTCAATGGTTACGAAATTTTTGATCAATAATAAGATAGTTTACAATTGAAACAAAGTGTATAGCATTGGTATTACATGTGAGAACGTTTACAGAATAAAATAACGTGACTTATCAATTTCATGGTATTGACGAAATTTTAATTAAGATATATTTTATATACCTACTTACATAATTTACAAATTAATTTTTCAGGTAAGTACCTACTTTATTTTTGTTCTTTATCAGTGCAATTGTGACATTTATCACAAGTGGATTTACGAGTAATACACTTACTTATCCCAATAGACCAACTACAGACCTTCATCTTTATATTTTTATTTAAAAACAATTATGTACGAGTATATGCTGCTCAAAACACAATTATTTATATTCTGACTATTTGTCGTTAAGGATTTAACAAATTTGATATTACTTACATCTTTTGGTAAATTTAATGATTTTTTTCATTAAATAGATGATATATATCAGATATCATAAGGACGTAACTATTTATCGAAACACCTTATACTTTTTTTCTCTACCTTCTAATAAGTGATACATAGATCGAACCAGTCTTATTGTAATAATGATCCTATAAATACTTTTGTAGGTGTGATAAATCCAGTTAAAACAAAAAACAATGAAACCTCTTCGAATATAGATGTATAAATCTTAGGGAAATACTTACTTTTTCCTATATACAAATCGTGTTTAACTCTTGGCATTGAACAGTCACTGTCGGTTCTATTAAATTAAACTCCCTTTAAGATAAAGTCCGAAATGTCGAAACATATAATTGCTGTCTGGGGTCTTTAAATTAGAAGTCAACAGTGTTATTTATGAATGTGTTATATTTTTACAATGTTAATTTTTTGAAATAAATAAATAAATAAAAATAAAATAAATAAATAATTGGAAACTAAAATTACTGCCTAAAGTTTTTCCGCGAAAATTTAAAAAATTGCTGGCTCCATAAAGATAAAGTTCCTTTCATTTAAAGTACGTAATGGCAATGTTACTATGTTTACCTTTCGAATTCTTGTTACACGAAAATTACAAGATACGTTTTAATTAATATGGAACCGGGCGTTTTTCTTTGTATGGAACTTGTCGTCGATGTTGAAAAGTTGAGGATACTAATTGAACATTTTATTTGTATTATTATTTTTTTTGTTATTCTTAGTATTAAGAAAATTCATTAAAAAAAAAAGCAAAAATATATAAATACCGACTTATAATTTTTCTTTTCGTTTCTTTTGGTGTTTGACACCAATTGCACGTTCACACAAAAACATATGACATTTTAAAAATATAACTCTCTTAATTAGTTATTTCTTCTATTTTCTGATGCTCTCTACTTTAAATGATTCTTAAAAGTATAGAAACTAGTTAATTTTTTATTTAGTCAGGCAGATCATTGTCAGTTTTACAACATTTTTCTTTTCGGATTTTTATATCTTGATGAGAAATCTTGTTTAACTAAATCTTTAGCTTTGAAAATTATTTCTCATTCTTTCATAGATTCATTTCAAACCCTTGTCGTTGATATTTTGCTGATTATCTAAATCAATAGTTTTTCTATATAATATTGCTGACTTTACAATTATTAAGTTAAAATAACCTCTTTTTCCGGATATTTCAGGAGTCCAAGGACAATTATTTTTCCGTTTGGATGACAATTATTTTTTCGTTAAATTCTCTCCAGTACATCAGTACTACTAAAAAAGTATTGGTATCTCCGACCTCACTACGATTATCACAAAAAAGTAGAGAAAATGTTATAAAAAAAACATCTGTAGTACTAACATAGTTAATCCTAGATAATACTCATATCCCTACGCCTTTTGCTCTCTTTCAGATTTCATTCTTTAACGTTGAAATTCATGATCTCCAAACACCTTTTTTATAAAACTGTGTTAACTTGATGATATCAAAAAAAATTATTCACAATTTTAAAATAATAATAACCAGAAAATCAAGAAAAATGATTTCTACTAAAAATTAAATCAAAGGACCTATAAAAATACGACTTCTATAAAATAACATAACAGGTTGGTAGTAGGTACGAAGCTTTTTATCTAAGTTCTAAAAGTTCAAAAGATGGTTATGAAAAGAATCAAGTGGTGGAGCTTTCGTAGAGTGATATACCTCTCCAATAATATTTCTGAAGGCTTTTAAAAGTTAAGTTATTTAAGAGGATTACATTTTATGTCATAAAAATGTACTTGAAAAAGAAGTAAGCTTTCAATTTTTATAACATAAATAAAAGCACGAATGAAACATGAAACTTAATGAATGCTTTAAGTATCGATTACTTTTCAAATAAATAATATTTGCAGAATAATACAACTAGTTCAAATACCTACTTATATAATATTCAAGAAAAGTTTAGCAGCATCAGATACATTATCAATTTAACATTAAAAAATATCTACTTTTATAAATCTTTTTTTCATTTGCATCATAAATAAACATATTGGAGAATTTATTTATACAATGAACGACTATAAAAACCTTTGACATGAACATAATATTATGTAGGGAAAAACATATTACAAAATAACCTACACACACATTAGCTAATGCTATGTACTAATTACTAATTTTTTTATTGTTTAATGGGGTGTTCACATTTGGCGAATATCGCCAGCCGAATTTCAAAATATAACGCCAGGCGAAAAAACAAAATTCGCCGTACGCCCATTGATCGTCACACCTGTTCACACAAGTCCACCGATATAGAAACGATCGGTCAGATGCGCTTTGATTTTGACACTGTTTTCAAAATGGCGTCGAGATGGAGATCGCGAAGTGTTTATTTTTAGTCGAAAATGTTATAGTAGAGGTTATAAGGCGCCTTTTAATTAAGGAAACAAACGCCACAAACCAACAAAAAAGATAACAGCTGTCACGAAGCGGGAAACATTATAAAATTTATAGGTTATAAAGCTTTTACCATAGACACAAACGCCGCGCATATCTGCGCATGTGCAAATCGTTTGATCGCCCGAGAAAGTTGGAAGGTGGTCAACTCGAGACGATATCGTTTCTACTGGTTTTTATCGTTTCAGACTAGCTGTCATTTTGTTCACACGGTTCAAATGGCTGACGATATTTTGGTGCCCTAGCGATATTCGCCAAAGTGAGAACACCACATAACCGGATTTGGGTGCAGATGACAAATCCAATCAGAAACTTCGATTGGAGAACCATGTCTACACAATGCAACATTGTGTAGAATCTAATCGGAAGAACTAATCTAATTAGAAAGGACACCTTTCTCACTACTTCCGATTAGATTCTACACAATGTTGCATTGTGTAGACATGGTTCTCCAATCGAAGTTTCTGATTGGCTATGTACTAATGTCTTCTTCTTCTTTTCGTGTCGGTCAGCAAACGATAAATAACAAAACCATTAAATCCACATCTTCACTCCCATTCCCTCCTAGAAAGCGACGACCTCTCTTGCAGCTCCCCTATGTGAGTTCGTCCCACGAATTCCTCCCAGTGACACTGTCTGGGAGCCATTGGGCATGTCAGTAGGTGTCCAGTGTTTTGCTCCTCTCCACAGTCACACGCCGTGCTCCCAGCCAAACCCCATCTCTGAAGGTTCTTCCTAGTGCGTCCCACTCCTGTTCTGATCCTGTTGAGTGTTTTCCACATTGGCCATTGTAGGTCATGGCCCGGAGGCAGGGCTTCCACTGGGCTGTTAAATATTGTCCCTTACGATTGTATGTTCTCCGCTGTGTCTTTCCACAGGCGCACTTTTGCAATCCCTGGTGTATCTGCCAAAGTTGTGGTCGCGTTAAGAATGCTCCTCCTGGATTTGAGACGACTCGGTGGAGGGAGGTGTCTATGCAGCATGTGTCTCTGATCCATGACCTGTTTGCTTCTCTCCACACAGACATTATGTACTTGTACTAATGTACAAATGTATATAATGTCTGTGGTTGTATGAATGTAGTCACACAATCCGATATGCATGCATAGTACCCCCGACACTAATGTTTATTAATGTCAGGCGCTACGTGCGTAGTTTTAATATAATATTCTATTCTATGGTGTATGGTGTGCTCGGGGTGGATATGATCGGGGTGTTTTTTGCAGTGTGCTCGGTGTGTGTGTAATGATTTTGTAATGTTTGGCGAAAAGGCTTTCTAGCTGTCGAGCCGATATATTATGTTCATTTTAGCTATAATAAATAAATAATATTAATAAACTAAAACAAATGTGTTTAAAAACAACCATGTTTATTGTTGCACAGATAATTATGAAACTTGAACATTTTCATCAAGAAAGTTTGACATTATAAAGTAAAATTGGTACTTCACATATAATTTTTAATTCAATATTATTTTCTTGGTTTGTTCTACACTAATCAATCCAATTTTATATAATAATAATATTCGATTGTAATTATAAATAAAAATATAAGCTTATTTCTTTGAATATTTATCTACACCATCACGGCAGCTATGTATGGGGTGTTTCATATTGTTTTTCGTTTTTTGTTTGACCGTTACGCGCAAACCACAGAAAGTAGAGGAAGGAGAGTGGTCTCAAACGCTTGGTGGGTTTGTTTAGTTTAGGAGTAATGGAAAGCTTTATAGACCCACAGCGCGCATTTTGCGTGCGAGCGTTTTATAAAAACAACGATTCGTACACTATTGTTCGACATCTCTACAGGAGATACTTTCATTTAACCACTATGAGAAATGTGCCAAGTGCAAATTCAATCAAGTATTGGATGCGAAAGTTTGAACAGACTGGGAAAATAATGCTGGATAAATTTGGGCGCAAAAGGACATCGAGGACAAGCACAAATGCCGACCGCGTTAGCCAGTCTGTTATGAACGATCCACGACAGTCACTGCAGCTTCTCTAAATTTGAAAGAATCCACGGTTCATCGCATTATTCTCGATATTGATCAGGACATTTCTGGCTACAGATACGCAAAACCAGATCATCTACAACCGCAACACATTTTTCCAACAAGATGGAGCAATTTCTCATGTTCCAAATGACTCCCTAGCTGTTCTTCACGAATTATTCCCTGAAAAAGTAATAAGTCGCCTAGGAGACATCTACTGGCCACCGAGGAGCTTAGATTAAATGCTTGTTGATTTTTTCCTATAGATCTACATAAAAAGTAAAGTTGACAACCCATTGCCATCCAACCTGGATGTTTCAAAGTAAAAAATCACAGACGACATTAACACTTTCCCAATAGCGATGCTCCAGCGAGCGATTGAAAATTTCAGTGTTAGGCTAGATGAGTGTGAAAAAGTGGATGCTGCGCACTTACAAACGGTTATTTTTCATAAATAAAATTTAAAAACCTGCTCTTGAATTTAACAGTGATTATACCAAGTTTGAACGAATTCTGGTGTTTTTAAGTATCAAAAACGAAAAACAATCTGAATCATCCTTTATTTAGTAGGTATTCATAATGCTACATTTAGGACTAGCTCGATAAGTGTCCTATACATGTTAAAATATGTTCATATCCTACAAATTTGGTAGCCGTCAGGCCAGCTTTATGAAATAAATATCCATGTCAATGAAACTTAAGAAATTTGAAGTTATACAATTGAAATAAAAAAATACGGAATATTTCTAATTTATTTGTGTGTTACGTTTGTGTTAATTATGTATTAAGTACACGTCATTTGATAGCGTAATCCACTGAGACCTGAGAAATACTAGGTAGGTGATTCAATTTTATACAAAGACAACCGTGCCATTTCTTTTGTTTTACGTCCTTCCCTAGGGGAGCAAATTATTTCCTTTGAATTGGTCATGTATAACGATGGAGGTCGTGCCGGAAACTTTGTATTAAAATTTTCTTCAGTATAAAGATTGTTTGTACAAGCCAGAATACTTAAATAACAAATTTTAAGAAAATTGCACTATCGAGTCCGAACTAAAATATCATACCTGATTTATATGAGTACATAAAGTAGAAGGGGAAGAACTTTGAACTGTATGAGGGTAGGTACTGAGTATAAATACAAAATGCTCTACAATAATACTCATAGGTATAGAAAATGTACTATGTGAAATAATTTGCGACTTCAGAAACTTTTTGTCTACGAATATGAATCTATCAATCATGATAATATCTACCCTGAGTTTATACCCATCTACAGATTAGACTCACTTCATATATTAAACAAACTGGTAATCCTCTCAATACCAACCGTGAAATCGTTATTTTCAATGTTTTTTAGATTGTCTTATTATTTGTTTTTTTTTCTCAAAAACTCACAAAATACTTTTTTAAAAAAAAACGCTTGTCGAGATAAAAAAAATCATATTCCATGAAATTTCTCCTATTTATTTATTTATTTATTCATATAATAAACGGCTTTCGCCTTTTACAATGTTAAATCATTCTATAACAATTTTTATACACCTTCAAAACTTACTCTAATTTCATATTGAATAATTTATTCCACTGAAAACAGATCAACAGAATAAATATAATTTGTATTGATAAATAGACAATATTTTAGATCTTAAATATTGCTATAATTTGTTCGACAGTTATAACCGGACTCTATTAGAGGTTCTTAAATATTTGATTTTATAGTTGCTAAAGAAAACTTGATAATTGATTAGATTCAAGTATTTACACTTGTTTTGTATAGTCCAATGTACTGAATTCACCTTTCTGTATTTCCAATGTTGGTAAATCATTCATCTGGTTTCTGGTTTTGACATCAACGTGTTTGATTAATGGTTCTGTCTCTTGTTTTCTCTGAATTCTGAAATCCAATCAAGCCATGATGATATATTCCCTACATCATTATTATTATTCACCCAGTAACAACATAAACAATCCATCAATACTTAATTAACATCATTTACTATATTGTACAATGCACTCTGGTTACACTGTGACACTATCGTGGATGATACATTGACGATAATGGATGTTGGTTTACATTATCTTACAGTATTCATGAAACGAAACAATGGGTTCACGTCTATATATATTATGATAATACAATAACGCATGGATGCAAACGACTGCTTCTTTTAATGCGATACTAAGTGAAACTAAACTTTTTACAAAGCAGAAAATAATCTCGATTGGAGAACCAAGTCCACACAATGCAACATTGTGCAAAATCTAATCGGAAGAGGTGAGAAAGGCGTCCTAACGCTTGCGAATTGGCTCTGGACTGGCTTAAGTGATCACTTTCGGTGTCCATGGACAACGTTCACCAATTTCACCATTCTCATTGTCACGATGTCATTGTCACTGTTCACCAATCGAGAGATGCTTTATCAAACCCTAGAAGTAACCATATTTTTGGGATCTGATATTTCAGATCTCAATAAAAAAAATATTAAATACAGTTTTCTAAACATTAAACTATAATATATTTAATAATATATATTCTAAACATTATTAAACATTGCCCATGCTTCTGTTGTATTTTTTTTATTATTGTCACAATTTCGTACAATTATTTCAGTGTTTCAGTAAATAAATACCTGATCCTCAAAGTTTTGCTCACCTCCATTCCCTGTCGTCAAAATTTAAATTGTGTACAGGATTTTGAGATATTTCGCGATTTCATCGCATTTTTTATTACAATTTCGAACAATGCCCAGCTTTTCCTTTGTAATAATAACCTTTACATAACGATAAGTTCCAGAATAATCCGATATTCCAGTAGGTACGCTGTTTATTTATTTATTTATTTTATTTATTTATGTCTTCATTCTTTACTGTACATTGATAAAAAACAATTACATAAAAGGTATACATTCAAATTAAATACAATCAATATACAGAGGGCGAGTTTATCGCAAAGGCGCGATCTCTTCCAACTAACCCAAAAGTATTAACTTAAAAAATAAACAAACATATGATGAAAATTAAAAACATACACACATATATATAAAAAGGGAGAGACTGCAAAAAAAAAAACAAACATACATGCATAAAGGGAAAGGAAAAGGGGGAAAAAGGGGGGGGGGGGTTAGGAGTGATGGGTTTCAGGTTTCAGAGGCTGTGTTTGTGTTTGTTGAAATCATTATAAAACATGCTCTCTGTAATTCAAACAAGGTCCATACTCTTATAAAAAATCCAAAATGTACCACATGGGAAGGAAAGTGTTCAGATGGCCCCGCCTCCACAACACGTTGCCAGTTTACAAAAATAACAACAATCATAGTAGGACCATACAACCCCGCCCACTTTCCAGTTGCAACCGATGCGACCATGTACTGCTGATCACTCTAGAACTGCATGTCTGCAAGAAAAAACAAAACACCAACACTAAGCGGCAGAAAGAGACAGCACCCCAACACACACCCTACCAGGTGGTACATTTTTTCAAGAAGTGCAGAGTCCTGCAATGCATAACACCATTATTATTCATCATCAAGAGTACACTACATATACGCTGCCTGAAAAAAGCTCATGCATATACGGCGTTCCTCAGGGTTCGGTACTTGGTCCTTTGCTCTTCAATTTATATACGAATGAGCTTGAATTTCTAATCCAACAACTTGGTTTCCAAACGTATTCGTATGCTGATGATCGGCTTTTCTTCAAATCGTGCTCCCCTGATTCACAAGATCTACTAAAACAAGATGTTATTTCATGTATCTCTGAAATTTCGCACTGGATGTCAGTGAATAAATTAAAAATAAATCCTACTAAGACCAAATTCCTTAGGGTTGCTTCACCGAGACGACAACACCTTATAAACTACGACCCTATATCCATTCAAAACATCAACATCATTCCATCCAAACATGTTAAGTTTCTTGGAGCCTACATTGACAGTTCATTATCTATGGATAAACACGTCTCATCAACCGTCAGTAAGTGTTTCTTTTCACTGAGGCAATTAACTCCCATTAGAAGATGTCTGACATCCCACGATGCTAGAACATTGATAAATTCCTTTGTGGTATCTCGGGTAGATTACTGTAACGGTATTCTGGCCAATTTACCGCAATACCAGCTTCAGAGAATCCAATCTGTGCTCAACGCCGCTGCCCGCTTAATTTTCAAAATGGACCAACGCTCCCATATAACTAGTACCCTCAAAAATCTGCACTGGCTCAAGTGCGCTGAAAGGATTGCTTTCAAGGTTTGCCTCACAGTCTTCAAATCCATTCATAATATGGCTCCATCATACATCTCCGAACTCTGTAGACAGCAAGTTCCAAATCAAAGACAAAGCACTCTTAGGTCAGGTTCTGATACGGGTGTCAGGTTGACGGAAATCGGTGTAAGAGGGAGACCTAAGTATTCCTTTCGAGCCTTCAGCTCGGCTGGACCATCCATGTGGAATGATCTTCCTGAACAAGTGCGTAAGACACAGTCTCTTGATCTGTTCAAGAGTCGATTAAAGACACACTTGTTTGGTATATCATATAAATGATATAAATTGTACAACTTATTGCTATTTATATATGTTTAGTTTTTATAATAGCTTATTAATATTTGTATTATATGTATCAGGCTTCAATCATAGGTATAAACACGATATTTTAGGATGCGCCCTTGAAGTGAATATATTCCACAAAACGGCGCACTATAAATTGTCTAGTTATTATTATTATTATTATAACGAACAATTTATAGATATATGTATATTGGATGTGTGTGTGTGCATCAATATATCGTCACTAAAAATGCAAAAAAATTAAAGTTGTTTGCTCTGTCAATAGTAAGATATGTAATTATTAAAATAAATATAAACAGTCAACGCTATCGTTGTCAAAATAACCCTAAACTGTGAATATTTATAACTATTATAATAAACTATTTCTAGTATCCGATTTCTTGGTAAATACAGTTAGAAAAGCTACGTCACCAGTCAGTTAGAAATTATTCTGCGATATAGATGACGTAACATATGAAAAGTTGAAATATATACCTATACATAATTACAAGTTATGTACAAAGAAACTGCATCCATTTATGGATGATCCAGCTACGCAGTTATTAAAGTATACCATATTTTGCATGATATCGTAGTATTAGAATAAGATGTTTCTTGTTATTTTACATATAAGACAGATACGTCTTAAACTTCATCATACACTTTTATGATGTAGGTACTCAATGTAACGAGATGAGATGAAAGATAGGAAGAACGTTATTATACATAATTTACTCACCCCGTAAATATTTCTATTTAAATATTAATCTTGCTCTTCTCCAAGAAAATTAATTCACATTTCATATTATAATATTAACTAAATACGTAACTACACAAATATGTTTCTACTTTATACAGATGCTGGTACTAAAGCTAATTTAAGGTTCACAAATAGTCATTTCTCTTTTTCAAGTCTTATTTTTTCTTTTAAGATATATCTTGGCTTTGTTTATTATAAACCCAAATACAACCTTATACACCTTTCACAATAAGCTACTAAAAACTTGTATCTTGAAAGGGGAGTTTGCCAGTACCTGGTATCGAACCACGGACCCACGGTTTATAAATTAAATCCGTGTAGATATTCGATTATTTTATTCTGAGCTAGATTTAAACTTAACTTCCCATAGGAAATTATAATCAAATTGACATCTCTATTGAATTTTAAACTTAACAATTTTTAGAGCCAAAAAGAGTGACTTGTAGGTTTTTACATTCTATACGAAATTGACGAAAAATATTTAATCAATCTCTTTCAATGTCCATATTTATAAAAGACATAAAAGCAATGTGTTGAACATGGCTAAAATGCTGGTGCACAATACCATTCTGGTACCGTCACTTACGTATGCAAGCGAGACATGGACGAGGTAAGAATGACAAAGAGGATATACTTGTCTGAATGATAGGGTGTGAGGAAACGCGGGCGTCTGAGAACCCCGTGGCTTGATCACGTGGATCAAATTCTCAAGGATGGCCGCGTGTTGAGTAAGAGGAACCGACGTGCGTGTATGAGAAACTGTATGAATGTAGAGAAATCGAAGGAAGTGTGTAAAGATAGATCTGTTTGGCGTTCCGTTCTCTCTGCCTACCCCAATTGGGACACGGGTATAGTACAAAAAAGCATAACTTGGTTCAATAAAACTTGACCAGCTAATGAATTTCTAAATATTTGATAATACGAGTAATTAACTTCGTCAAAATATCATGTACCTATTGTACTTCATTGACAATGTTGTCTATAATATTATGTATGAACGTACATTGTATATGGAGACTTGTGCATAGGTTGATATAGTAGTTGTTCAACTTGCTCGTATAATCAGTGAGTTTGAAAATAATTCGGTCTGTTTATAATATGCTCGATTCTGAATTCAGACAAAATATTCGAATATACAGATGTAACATATAAGACCAAAGATTTTTGTTTAACAATAAATTGTCTTGATATCCACATTTATTTAAGAGTATGAATTTAATTTCAGTTATTTTGTTAATTATTATGTTTCACATAATTCAAAACAACTTCCTTAAATTATGATAATTATAATTCTGCACACACAATATATCACACATGTCAACGCTATGGTATATTGAATTTATTACATAGGCACAAAATTACAATTATAATTTAATATATCGTTACTGGTTCGCACACATTAATTATTACAATAAATAATATACTAAATATGGTACCATTACGACACTTTCCTAATAGTATATTATGTAGTTGCTATAAGGTAATATTGTCAAATCATATTACCATTACTTGCGCTACAAACATTATTAGTTGTATAATAATATGTTCGTGAAAATCAATTCGTCATACCCGCGAGACTAAATTGTTTGATACTGTGTCTACATTTGCAAATTATTATCTATTAGTGTAACAATTCTATTAGAATAATAATAATCATGTAATTTAATATATAATGACATTACACAGGTATCTATTATTGATCTGATTTGTCGTTAGAACTATAACAATATCACTTATCGAAAGTTTATAGTTTTTTTTAAGGTAGGTACATGAAATAAATATTGTTAGGTAGGTACTTCACAACAGTATGTTGATATCGCCACATTCTTGAGCTGTGTGACTACTTTTATAAGAAGACGTTTTTTGCTGTACTGTTGTGAAGTTCGATAAACCATGTTCATGTTGGAAGGTTCCTGGATATAAATTTGACTCAAACCAGGTTTTTATAGAAAAATGTAAAATTCAATATGTATAAGTGTGTCGCATCGGTAGATGGATGGTGAAAAAAATACATTTATTTATAAGGAGGGATAGAGAAAAAGCAAACCTTCGATAGTCACGTTGACTACGTGAATCTAATTCTCAAGATCGAATGCGTTAGAAACAAAACACATTAAAATAATTTGGAACGATCACTTGGATGTTCCTTGCGTCTTTTCTGTTAATTCTCTGACGATGCGAGGGCGAATTTTTGAAGAACTTATGTATTTTCATGTCTTGTCCTACATTTTATTATTACATACATACATCTTCTTTCCATTGTAAGAGTTGGCTCAGGAATTCATTGTGCTTAGGTATTTTGCTCTGTGTTCCCTACCATTTACTGCTTCTAGAATCTATGGTTACTCAAAACCACGTTTGTCAATATAATGGTTTATTATTTGATATAGCCAGTTTTTTAACATTAATGTCTCACCAGCCTCGTGCTAATTCCAACAGCCTCCAATGGTTTTAGTAGTAATATGTTTGCTGGTATACGAAGTGCGTGACTCAATCATCGTATCTGCGATTTTTCCAAATATTATACCCGTTATCTATGAGTCTCATTCAAAATCCAGAAAATAATTAAGTGTAAGTACAAGTTTACTTACATTCATTACCAAAAATTCGTAATAAATTATAATAACAGTAAAACTAGAATATATATTCTATCAAAGTTTATGATACAATAAACTGTTTTGTTACTTAATTAAAATATACGATGTGTATATATTTATATTTTAATGTATGCTTCATAAATTTTATTCAACCAACGCTTAATGCTACTATAAATTTCAAAACAGAATAACATATTGTTTATTTTTATTTATTTATTTACCTTCTGGGATCACATAAGTCAACCTATCCTAGTGAAAGGCGTGAACCTCGTTAGTAATAAAACAACCTTTGTTGAAACGAAATGTCAAATGGTTTGGAGTGGCCAGAGGTCCTGGAAGCAGCAGTGGACAGGGATCTCTGGAGGAAGTACCTAGGCGCAATGGGCCCCCGACCCAACTAGGACAAGGGGAAGAAGATGTATGTATGTATGTATGTATGAAATGTCAAATTCACTACGAGACTTGTTATACTTTAAAAAATCAACTATGTTCGTGTATAGTTAATTCTTCAATTTATATCCAATTACCGTATTCAATTCATGTGACGTGACAAAATACCATTAGAGATATAAATGAAAATATAGGTCAGGAATTTTAAATGTTCGTTATAATTACATTTATTGAATTTGGGTGACACAAAAAAAAGCATTATGGTAATTTAACCCTTGGTTACTACTCAAGGGTCAAAATGACCCTGTAACATTTGGAAACAATTTTTTCGTACAATAACTCTTAGACAACCCCACTTATAATCTCGTGTATTCTCAGCATTGCATCTGTTCTAGCTCATGGTATTTGTATTCAGCCATCTTTTTCAAATTTCTCGCCATAACAACAGTGACAGGGTCATATTGACCCTTGAGTAGCATTGGCGTCAGTAAAAGAAAATTATTTGTTTTAGTATAAATTGTTTTCTTTTGTGTAAAATTATTATTATTATAAGATATTTTTATACTCCATTTAATCATAGGTTTTTGAAGTATTTTTATTTGTTTTATTATTTACTTTGGATGTGTCTTTGCCGCAGATATGGGTAAAAAAATATGTTTACAAACAAAAATATTGATTAATTTTTATTAATTTTACGTACATATTTTTTTATATTTATTTTTATTGATGCCGATGTTTTTACCTATATGATTGATTTTACATGTTTATACACCCAATTTTCAATTATTCTTCTTGTACCTATTTTTAGAATTTTCAATTTATCAATTTGCCATTTGTGTGCCTACATGTTTCTGTTGCCGTAATTTTATTTGATGTCTGTACTTACTCTGTAATTTTATTTGATGTTTTCTACTTCTGTTTAGGTAAAGTGTAGAGTCTTGATTGGTTTACGTATTATAAATATTTATTGTTGAATTATATTTTGAGATAAACTGTATGACTCTGTTACAATAAAATAAAATAAAAATTATAATATTGTGAATGCCTTGTTTGATGGTAGTGGTTTTGTAAAGGAAGATATTTACGCAAATTCAGGTGTTTCTGCTTCTGCTGTCTCATCTCTACCTTTTACACCATGAAGTCAAATAAAATATACATTCCAAGACAATTTATACAACATAAAATAAGAGATTTATACCACAATTTATACCACAAAAAAAATACCCTGGCAATTGCGTATGATGACATCAAGGGTGTTGAAAGTGCCACTGTTTGAAAGATCTATTCCAGTTGTTACTAAAGTTGTATTTAAAAGGAAGCGTTGAAATATTTTCTCGTATAAAAAAAATCGGAAAACTTACAGTGCTTGTTCTTCTTGTAAAATTTCAATTTTCAACAAATGCTTAATCATTGCATGTCCAAACTGTTTAAATAACAATTAATTGTGTATCATTTAATTGCAAAGTTTATATTTTTAAATAATTAGTTAGTTTTATTTCAATACTGCTATTCATAAGCAAAAAAATAAAAGTTTTATGGGAGGGTCAGGATGACCCTTGAGTAGCATTCGTGTAACATTTATATTTGAGTAGTAACCAAGTGTTAATCATAATATGAAACATCTAATTACTAAACTTTTAGTTACCGACAATATTTGTAAAATAATTAATTATACCTATCTAATAAATAATGAAATACAATTTAATACGACTTGAGAGATTTTTTGTTAGTGATGTTTATCTTATTATCAATTATACATAAGGCGATAACCTCATGACTTTCAGAAACCCCGATTGGAGAACCATGTCTACACAATGCAAAATTGTATAGAATCTAATCGGAAGAAGTGAGAAAGGTGACCCAACGCTTACGAATTAGCTCAAGGCTGGCTTAAGTGATCACTTTCGGTATCCATGGACAACGTTCACCAATTCCACCATTCTCACTGTCACGATGTAAGGTCCACCAATCGAGAAACGCTTTATGCAAACCTTAGAAGCAACCATCTTTTTGGGATCTCATTTTGAGTCTAAGGTTTGCATAAAGCGTCTCTCGACTCAAAATGAGATCCCAAAAAGATGGTTGCTTCTAAGGTTTGCATAAAGCTCTCGATTGGTGGACCTTACATCGTGACAGTGAGAATGGTGGAATTGGTGAGCGTTGTCCATGGACACCGAAAGTGATCACTTAAGCCAGCCTTGAGCCAATTCGTAAGCGTTGGGACACCTTTCTCACTTCTTCCGATTAGATTCTACACAATGTTGCATTGTGTAGACATGGTTCTCCAATCGGGGTTTCTGATTGGTTTTGTCATCTGCACCCAAATCCGGTTAAACAATTAAAAAATTAGTAAATATTCTACTAATTTTTTAATTGTTTATTCTATTATTGTCTTCTCCATGCTTATAAAAAAGACATTAAGGGTAGACGTCATGCCTCATTATAGAATTGAAAATATTAATGTCTATTTCGTGATGTTTTGCGACAACCACCCTTCTACTGGACACAAAAAAAAACGATAAGGATTTATTTTGTTGTATTTTACTTTGAATTTAATGTTCGTCTATGAAAAATATAATACCTAATTAAATTTTATTGGCTTCCAATCTGCTAAAAATTAATATAATATGATGTTCATTTATTAACTTCTATAAGAGTTTTATGTTTGTATGAAAATTTGTGATATTTAGAAAAGACGGGACAAAATTACGTTATTGATGAAAGGAAAATTAAATATTTTGTGAGAAACCATACATAATGACATGGTAATTAAATAATACCCACATATTTATAAATTAGAAGGCTGTGAAGGGAAAAATCATAAAATACGTTATACATTGTTTGAATGTAGGTATCTGACGCTTAATATGTAATAGATATACAGATACACATTCTCAATCTACACATATTGTATCATTGAAGATCTAACCACTATAACCCAATATGTTACATTACTATATCATTTATCTGAAAGAGAGGGTGTGAGAAAACGCGGACGTCCAAGAACTACGTGGCTTAACCACGTGGATCAAATTCTCATGGACGGTCGCGTGTTAAGCAAGAGAAATCGGCGTGCATGTATGAGAAACTGGATGAATGTAGAGGAAGCGAAAGAAGTATGTAAGGATTGATTGACATGGCGTTCCGTTCTCTCTGCCTATCCCACCTGGGACACGGCGTGAGGGTATAGTATTATAGTATAGTACTATATATCATTATGTTTATTAATTTTTAAAATGAAACACGATATTTAGTTATTCCACTATTCAATAGTCTTTCGGTTAATCAGTTCGCTTCGATCCGTCGCTATATACTGCGAGGGTTTCTTTGTAAACAAAAAATAATTAATTTAATAGTGATTTTCTGAAATTTACAGTGTTTGTGCGATATCATTCGATTCCTTGAATCATTGTGCATATACTGTGTGTGTTTATTTAGTTATATGTTAAAAACTATTCATGTGTTTGACTATTTTAATATTTTATAATATGTGTAAACTTTTGTTAAGTGAATATAACAATAATTTCGGTTTATTTAGTGACGGTAGTTGCATACTTTTGTACCCATTGTGTTTGAGTTATATTGGGTACTTTTGACGGTACCGCCCGTAGCGACCGTGGTGCCGCAGTAGCGCGCCTGACTTTTTCTGCCCTAGAAAGTGAGGTCGTGGGTTCAAATACCGGGCTATGCAAATTTTTTTTTTTTTTTTGCTTATGTGTTTTTTTTTAATCTCTTTTTTTTTTTTTTTACATGTGTATGTAAATTAGACTTAAAGATTGACAATCGATGAAAAATGTTTCTTTTAGTAATTAATTGCAGTGGACATAATACTATGATACGTTAGTGTTGTGCTTAAATACAAATATTATTTAGTACTTTTGTTATGAACACAGCGTACCCTACCTATTTAGTGAATTGTACATAATATATTTGGACATAATAACATTGTAGTGATAAATTAGTGTTGTACATACGTTCAAGTATTTTTATTCTTCGGTTGTGCACGCTGCATACAGTTATAGCGCTGTGTAGTACTGTGAGAGCGGTTAACAATATTGTTTTGCTTGCTATAGGGGAATGAGTGCCCCAATGGAGGGTGCAGATTTGTCATCGGATGAGGACACCGATGTTGTCTTTACTCCCCGTCGATCCTTGGCACGAACTCCTCCGGGATCCAGCAGACATGAGCATGTTCTCAGAAGTGTGAGGGCTGGTCCGAGTCACCTTGACTCGGATGACTCTGCCTCAACAGTGGGTGCAATTGATGAGTTTCGTAACCAGAGAGCAACGAGGGCGCGGCCTCCGAGGGATACGGCGATGGTGGTGCTGCCAAGGGGAACCGCTGTGTCATCCAAAAATATTACTCCGAGGGAGGAGCCATCGAGGGAAACTCCGATGGAGGAGCTAACAATGCAGTCTTCTGGTGAACCCGGGCCGATTACTAAAAAAAGGAGGAGGAATAGGGACAGTCCGGTCCCAGCTGAAGACGTGGTTGAGTCTTCAACGAGGGAAGCTATCGAGAAGCCGAAGAGAAATATGAATGCCTTCAGAGAGATCGCGGAAGCTATTGATAGAATTTGCAATGAGAAAGGGAGACTTAATGGAGAACAGAGAGCCGAAGTAAGGAGCCTCGTTTCCGCGGCCGGGGATCTCCTCAACGAGAGCCTTCTTAGAGAGGTTGCCGCGGTTGCGAGGGCGAGCGCTGCCGAGGAGGCGGTCAGGGCACTCCGTGGAGACATTGTGTCTCTACAAGGTGATGTCAGGACCGTCACTGAGACGGCGTCACAAGTGCCGACAGTACAGGCTGTCGCACCAAGAGAGACTTATGCAGAGAGAGCTGCTCGGGTCGTCACCCGGGCGGTTGGGAACAAGGCTCCTGCAGTAGTGATTCGCCCAAATCATCAAGAGGGTGCCACCTCAGAAAAGACGAGGATGGCCCTGAAGGAGATCCTGGACCCTGTTCAGGATGGTTTCAGAGCGGTGAGGCTTCGGAGGGCGCGCGGTGCTGGCGTAGTGGTTGAGACATCCACCAAGGAGGGCGCGCAGAAGATTTTAGCTTCAGAGAAGCTAAAATCAAAGGGCTTCACAGCTGCCGAGCCCAGGGGTAGACTGCCCCGTGTCGTTATTTATGACACCCCGAGAGATTTGTCAGATGCAGATCTCTTAAATGAAATCTACCGTTATAATATAGAAGGAACAAGTATTTCAAGGGATATTTTCATGTCCTCCACTAGGAGAGTAGCAAAGTTCGGCCCCCGAACTGGTATGTTTGTTGGCAGCATACTGGCTTGCACCGGGCAAGTCAGGACTGCACTTCTGTCCCAGGGTGTCGTTTATATTGGATGGAGTGCTTGTCGAATAAGGGACTTTGTTGGCGCTATTAGGTGCTATAAGTGCCACATATACGGGCACACCCAGAGGGAGTGCGCACGCAGGGCACCAGTGTGCGCGCGTTGTGCCAATGAGGGGCATGAGGAGGAGCAGTGCTCTGTCCCAATTGAGAGAAGAGTGTGCGCCACGTGCACACGCTTTAAACGTAACGCGGCTCACCCCACGGGTGACAGGGATTGTCCTGCTCACAGAGCCGCTATAGATAGGGTAGCGATGGCGACAAATTACAATGGCTAGACATAATTCCGTCGTGATGGGGCAGATTAACTTAGGTCGCTCACGAGCGTCTGCCATAGATTTGATCAGATCCATGTCCAGGCTTACAATACCGTTGGTCTTTGTCCAGGAGCACCTGTTTTCGAGAGTGATCCTCGATGGTGCCGAACTGCCTCTTGCCGTTGTGGATAAGGGTAGCCGGCCCATGGCGGGTTTCCTCATTGACACCAGCAGGGTGCAACCGCTGCTTGTGGATGGGCTATCGGATGAGTATCGCTGCTGTGTATGTGTTCGAATCGGTGGACGCGAGATATTTCTTGTTTCTGTGTATTTCAAATTCTCGGATCAGGTGGGCCCACACCTACATGGTTTGAGACGGACCTTGGAAGCTTTGAAGGGTAGGCCGGTTGTTGTGGCTGGTGATTTCAATGCGCGCTCCCCCCTCTGGTACGACAGACCTGGTTCCGATCGCAGTGGGAGTGGTGGTCCCGTAGCGGATTTTATATCCTCTATGGGGCTTAGCATTCTTAATGTTGCTGGTCCTGCCACGTTTGCCGGGCCGATGGGACAGAGCTGGATTGACTTAACGCTGTGCACGGGCGATCTGCTTGCAGAGCTCTCCAACTGGAGGGTTCACGTCGGTGAGGTCTCTTGTGACCATCGGTTGATCACCTGGTCGGCTGGGGGATTGCTTGGGATCGAACCGTACGGTCTTTGGAGTTTCAGGGGTTCGAATGTTGATTGGGAGCTCTTTGGACTTGCATTAAAAGATGAATTGAAAGATTTTCCACTTTGGAAGTATGAGGGTGCCGAAGTAGTTGGGGAAAAATTCAACTCAGCGGTCGTTCAGGTTGCGACAAGGGTGCTGGGTAGATGCAGGCCTGGAGGAAGGAAGTCTACCAATTGGTGGACACCAGAACTCACGGCCCTAAGGAGAAAATTCAAATCCGCCGAAAAGGCCTATGGCCTTGTGAGAAAGGGCAATGTTTTACGGGACTCTCCTGCTGGAGTCTGGCTCCTTGAGTCACTGCGGCATGCGAGGGGCTCCTACCAACTGGCTATAAGGCGTGCAAAGGCCTCTGCCTGGAAGGAGTGGATTTCAGAAACTGGGAACGCCGATCCCTGGTCTGTGACGCGTACAGCTGTCAAGACCAAAAGATCTGCTGACCATTATCTTACTAGCATCATAGCTGGCGATAGTGAGACCGTGTGCATTGACGACACATTAAGGGCCCTATTGAATGGGTTAGTGCCAATGGACTCAACGTCCAGTGATACACCTTTCCATACGTGGCTGCGTTTCCAGGTACGTTGCCTACCGGATGAGTCAGTAATCGTTGAAAACGTTGTGACTCATGAAGAATTGAGGGAAATCGTCAAAGGGTTAGGACCAAAAAAGGCACCAGGAATTGACAGATTGAATGGAGCGATTGTAAAACATGTTTGGAAGACATGTCCAACGGAAATGTTGGAACTCTTTCAAATGTGTATGAATGAAGGTGTGTTTCCCAAAGTATGGAAGAAAGGTTTGCTTAGGGTGATCCCAAAAGGCAATGATAGACCACTGTCGGATCTCAAGGCGTACAGGCCTATTACCCTGCTGCCTTCCTTCGGCAAGATTTTAGAAATCTTGGTGAGGAATCGGCTTGACATTTCACTGACGCCAGGAGATCCCAAACAATTTGGTTTTAGCCGTGGTGTCTCCACTGAGCACGCCATTGAAGCTTGTTTGAACTGGAAGGATGAGAGATTGGAAAAGAATGTGCTGGGAGTCTTTTTAGATATAGCTGGGGCTTTTGACAATGCATGGTGGCCACTTATTCTGGCCAAGCTGAAGATACGGGGGTGCCCCCGTTGGTTGTTTGACGTAGTTAGCAGCTACTTTAGTGATAGGTCAGTGGTGATTACTCATGCAGGACACATGGTTGAAAGGGTTGTTGATATGGGTTGCCCACAGGGGTCGGTCCTTGGACCCTTCCTGTGGAATGTCTTGTTTGACGACCTTTTGAGGATGGAGTTACCGCCTGGTTGCACTGTTTTTGCATATGCAGATGATGCGCTTCTCCTTCTCTCAGGAGATACGAGAAGTGCTATTGAAAGTAAGTTTTGTATCGCGATCGAACGTATCTTGACGTGGGGCAGAGTGAATAGGCTCGTTTTCTCACCGAGCAAGACCTCCGCTATGTGGTTGAAGGGTGTGCTTGGAAGAGGTAGAAACCCGGTTCTTCGGATGGACGGACAATCCGTGAGGGTTGTCGAAGAAGTCCGGTACTTGGGTGTTGTCTTGGACAGAGGGCTTACTTTTCTTCCGCATGTGAGAGCGACTGCCGATCGAGCGAGGGTGCTATTTTTCACCCTTCGTAAACTTAGCCGTGGAACCTGGGGCCTTAGAACGAGGACTGTGCTCATCATATATCGGGCGACCTATGTGGCTCAGGTCACCTATGCTGCCCGGGTTTGGTCGCACCGTCTTGCGGTTGGCTCTGTATCTGCGGCAGTTCTGAGGGGACAGAGACTTCCTTTGCTTGCCGTCACAGGTGCGTATCGAACGGCTGCCAGTGATGGCCTTCCAGTCATTGCTGGTGTGCTTCCTTCGGACTTAGAAATTCTTGACAGTGTAGCCAGACGTAAGCTCAAGGCGGATGGTAGGGTCAATCATCTCGGAATATCCGTTCAAGCGGAGCCCGGGATAAGAGGTTTGAATAGGGCAATCGGCAAAATACGTGAGAGAACGATGGAAGTTTGGCAAGAGAGATGGGATGCGGGGAGGACTGCCAGGTTAGTCCACAAGTTCCTCCCGGATGTTAGCGAGAGAATGAAGCGGCGTTTTCTGTCTCTCAACCACCATGCTGTACAATTAGTGACAGGCCACGGTGATCTAAAGGGCAAGCTCTTTGAGCTTGGACTAGTGGAGAATCCGTGGTGTGTTTGTGGGACGGGTGCGCAAAGTGCGGAGCATATCCTCTGGGAGTGCCCCGAGATGATGGATGCTAGGGATAGAATGATATGTAATATGAGCGAGAACACTCCCCGACCTGTTTGGTTCGGGGAGGTGCTGCAATGTCCACGGAATCTCAGGGCATTTTTGGAATTTGTGGAGACATGGGTTTCTCGGTGGGATCTCCTGCGTCAGCCGGGTTTACCCCCGACTGAGGTAGGAGTGCTCTAGGATTGATTGTTGCCCTTTGCGGCGGGATCTGTTGAGCGAACTCGTTATTTGTTGTGTTTCGTCCTGTCTCCCTTGGTGGAGAGTAGATATGGGAGGGATGTTCCTGTTGGGAGGGAAATGTCTTTTCATTGCGCTGGTAACGGCGACTCTCGAGTCTCACCTTCTGAAAGCCCAATAACAAATCTCTGGACACCTTATTTCGGCCTCTGGTCCAAATTAGATACTATATTGTTATAACCATTGATAATTATTGTGCTTGCTTGTCATTTTTTTTTTTTTTTGGGTTTTTGTTGTTGAGCTTTGTTTATTTGTTGTTATTTATTGTGTTTGATTCGGTTATAATTGCATTTTATCCTCCTGAGAGGGGCATCGAAGACGTAAATGTAGCATAAAAGATTCCCACGAGGCGGTATTGGCCGGCCAGCCCTTCAGGCTGCCCAATGGGGCCCGCCCGTGAGGACTAAAGTTTTGCTTAGAAGAGCGGATAAATAGAAGTCCCCCGACTTCTGAGATATCCGGGTATGGGAGGGAGTCTTCAATGTCTATTCAATAGTCTAATGGCCGGTTTCAATAATCTATCTATCCGCTACTGTCGATTGAAATCTATTGTGTTCTATATTTTAAATCATAGATTTCAATCGACAGTCACGGATAGAGAGGTTATTGAAACCGGCCATAAGACATTCATGGATGTGTGGGTCTGAAGATGGGATCTGCTACGTCAACCGGGTCCCCCGCCCACTGACGTGGTAAGGTTATTTATTTAATCTCATTAATTTATGTGTCTAAATGTTTTTATTCAATTGAGTATTTTCAATGTTGTAATCCTTTGAAGTTTTTTTAAGGAATCGATGCTCTTTGAAATCAGAGTTATTTGATTTTCCTTCTACAAAATGCGGAGGAGCAATTGGCTAAAGTTGTTCATGAATTTTAAATTTAATTGAGTGGAAGGATCCAAACATTTTAAAATATAATAATTTATCAAATACTCTGTGGAGTTCTCTTTTCTATAAGTTTTCGAGAATTCTATAATAAACAGATGTTCATAAAACCAAAGACAATGAACATCTCAAATTCGGCAATGAGTCATGCCTTCCATTCCGAATGTTTTAGTTTTTATTGGCGTTATGATGACAATCCGTGTATAATTTACGGAACCACCGTACAAGGCTTAGAAAATACAACGTCATCTTGTTTGGCTCTGCCCTGGACGGGACTTGAACCCGCAACCCTTCCTTTTTGCGAGATGTGTTTTGTCTAATTAAGCTACCGGGTGACGTGTCGAAGGCTCTGACTTTCTCTCTTACAAATCGCCAGCTGTAATGGGAATTTTATCCGTAACTTTACACTAAGTATCCCAGGATATTACCTCTGTATTGCTTAAAACTATTTTTTTTTTCAATAATATCCAGATTCGTTATATTGCATTGGAGCATTACAGTTTTCATAAAAGACAAAACCCTCCACCCGTAAGGATCGACGCCCAGAGACATCGACTCCCGGATTGATTCTCCAAAAATCACCAACAAAGGCAACGGGATCTTCCACCATAAATAAATTTATATTGTGTGTATATGCACTAACTCTTAAAGAACGGAATTTTTTTCAAACAAGTAAATTGAACAGCATGCATGACAAATAAGATAAATGAAAAAATAAACACGCAAAGATCATACTGAAACCGCATTGACATGACAATGTAATAGAAATTCAAGAAAGAGTGTATCATATTTTAAAAATTCCATTCGCCTTCATACCACGATCTATCTCTTCATGTCGCTTCTGTTTTGAGGTCATTGAAGAGAAACCCACCTCATACCCATATATCTTAACAGTCTTAAACTCGCACATATAAATCCAAAGTGGGCTGACGGGTAAATATTGTCATCTATAAAATATAAACAACTTCTAAGTTGCTTAAATATTGATACCTATATGTTTGTTGATGAATTATCCTCTAGGTTTATATCATGTCGGTGAATTGCCCGTCGGTGAATTGATATCGGTTAATTTTTTGTGCATTTTCCTAGACCCATTCTTACAAACGTTTTGAAAATTCATTATAATAATACTAGTATTATATGATTATGTTTTCAGTGTTGACTGCATATTTTATGATAATATCAACACTGTGCATGAGGGAGATATGGTGTGACTTCATTTTGCTTTATATTCATTAAAATAATATCTTCGTGACTTCTCTAGAGACACTTGGAATGCTCTTGCGCTAAGAACCTAGAATATAATATTATCAACTAAAATATTCCTCTTGCATACAGGCTAGAATCTTAAATGTAATTACATCGTTATATCAAACATACCTATCCATTCTATTAAATTCCATTGTATAATTATAAGATCATACACTCAATTGCCATTTCTCTAAAATACCCAAAACTCCTCAAATAAATTATATTTACGTGAGGTGGCCGGTGGCCTGATGATAGAGTCTCAGATTTTAAATTGAGAAATTGGGATTCGATTCCAATTGATGTCGACCAACCCCACCTTCGCAGTACAAGTATATACATAAGTTACTGTGAGAGTGTTTGGGGCGTATTTGAGTTTATAATAAACTCTGATTATTTCTACTTATGCTATACCATCACAGCATTTCCAAGATGAGGTAACCAACATACCATGCGAGAAAGTGTCAATTTTTGTAGCTAATTGTGTATTTTAGCTACTTTTTAATTCTCGCAACTGTGTCGATATTCGAACGAAAACGTAACGCTAAAATGTGTTTTGACTACGGGCCCTGCTTTATGTAAAAGTAATACAATCAGGGTGAGTGGCACACTTACTGAAATAAAGATGATTTTTTTTCGAACACCCACCTTTTACAGGATGCTCAAAAACTTTCGGTAAAAGTGGAAGACCCTTTTATACCAGATACTTCGTAGGAACCCTGATTAATCTTTTAAAAATAATACTTGAGTTAAAATTTTGCGTTGATAGGGATCACGCGCTATATACTCACCTTTTGTATATTGATTGTACCTATATTTTTAATTTGAATTTTATTTCTTCTATGGAATTTTTAGTAATTAATTCATAGGAATGAATAAACAAATTAATAAATAAGTTTCAAAATATTTTAAAGCTGGCATAATTAAAAATAGACTTTTCTCTGCCATATTAATCAATGTTTTTAATGCAACGATAAAAACATTTCGAATTTATTTTTTTGTTAAGTATAAAATTAATTTATTAGGGTTGTTTTTTCTCTCTTAAGCTTAAGCAAGCAATAATTAACGTTTTTTTCAACCTTTTTTGCCAAGCATATTTACAAAATAGCTAAAAAATTGAGCTACGGATCAAAGCACTAAAATTATTTCGGGCAACGTATTTTAAAGGAGTTGAATAATATCATTTGAATAATAAGCTATGAAGTTTTCGTACAGCGTCTTAATCATTAAATCTTGAAGGAGGTGAACTCTATTGAGTGATTTAACCTTTTTTTCTTTCAGATAATTCAAAATCGATGAACCGTTATTATGGTGATAAAAAACAAAAGCTTATTTAATTAGTGAGACAATTACTCTCTAGTAATTAAGATTCATTATAATAAAAATCGATCTATCGAGGGGTTGGGTGATAAGCAAGCAAGTAGAAACTCTAATTCTCAACCATTGTCACTTGACATAATACTATCGGGAATATCTATTATAGAAGACTTGAAGATAATGTGATGGTGGTGTGATAATTACACTGGATAGTAGTTATATGTGAAGGTTGTTTGAAAAGATTCTAGTCCTATTAATTTGTTTTATCTGTAGAAAAATTGACAAATAAGTGGTCCTGATACATGTACACTGGGTTAGTTGGAAGAGATCACGCCTTTGCGATTAACTCCCCCTCTGTATATTCACTGCATCTTACTTGAATATTTACCTTTTATGTAATTGTTTGTTACCAGTGTTCAGTAAAGAACGAATAAATAAATAAATACTAAATATTTTTTGCAAATTTCAAATCATTGCTTTATCTATAATTCTCTTCCAAAGTTGGCAGCTAACAATGTCTGTCAAAAAGGTAGAAAATAAATTGAGTATCATACATTGAAAAACCTCCTTTATTTAAAACGGTAAAAGACTCCGGAAATAAAAGATGATTTAGATTCTGTATACAGTTAAGCCTTTTCTTCGTTCATATCAGTCATAAGCCAGATACATTCCAGATACCCACAAACTGCTACGGCTGATGAAATGGTCGATTTAGTGAATCAAACTTTAAAGGAAGGTTATTGATTAACTGTAAATGATTTCCTGAGGCTATTAGAATATCACCGAAATGGATACAGTCATAAGATATAAAAATTAATATAGAAAATGGCTGCCGCGTTTGTTAACGAATCGACAATAATCCGATACAAATTTATTTATTTATTTATTTTATTCTTCTTGCACATCATCATTCATATAACAAATAAAATAAAGCAATATACACAAGAAAAAATGTGATGATGTGCAGTGGCGAGATTATCACTATATAGTGATTTCTTCCATCTAACCACGTTTGTTTCAAGCCTTGTTTCAAGCCAACCACAAAACAAATTGTTTCAAGCCTTCGTCAATTCATTCCTTCTGACAATTTGAAAGGATAGGAGAAATCTTAAACAAAATGTATAGAATATTAGGAAGACTAGGACGAGAAATAAAAATTAAATTACTTGAGAATAGGTATATGTTTTTTCTATAGAAGGCAATAAACTCATTAAATAATCCTGATATGAAGGTGCTACGTAGATGAGATCTCAATTTCTCTCGATGGCATATTGGTAGGTTGATATTAATGCGAACACTGCAAATCAAAAGAGAGTCAAACCTTGCAGAGTAGACTGTGAAGAGAGCGTGTAGGCGCCGCTGCCGGTGATACCAAACACACCCCACCTCAGTTCTCTATCGCCCGTATTGTGGAGCGGACCGTTTGCTCGCGTGATTTTCAAAGCGCGCGTTAAATGAATATATACAAATAACGGAAAACGCCGTGAAAATCATCCCGCGATATTTCGAAAGTTTGTCGGAAACCACCACCGGATTATCTCGTGAAAATCGCGTTTAGACCATATGCGTCGTCGGTGTGGTCAGTGTTTGTTTTGTTATCATGTCACAGATGATGAACGAATTTATTTTCGGACAATTAATCGTCTGTCCTCGCGTGACGCCGTTATCAGCCGTCAAGTGAACTTTTCCTCGCGTCTGTTTTGATGTCGTGTCGTGAGCTTTTCTATCCCAAGTTTATTGCTCAGTGACGAAGTAAATAACAAAACACGAATATCTGTGTGATATTGTGATAACGCTGATGGTTACTACAACTGATAATACTACATTTGTTTGGATAGTGAGTGCTTACTACAATATTATCAATCAGAGTTATATCAAACATATCATTGACAATGTTCCAAAAGTTTTACCAAAGAATGTGATTCAGTTTCGTTGAACTATTGTTATATAATATAGGTCTGTTTTATTTTCATAATTGTTATTATAAAAATCATGTGAAAATTGTCAACATCATTTTGTTGCTCGCCTATTTGAAATACGATTTAAGAAATTTTGTAGGTATGATGGCATTTATATTATATTTTATGATTTATATTTTCAATATATATTTACAAATATTTTATAAAAAAAATCTTAAAACAGGAAATATTTTATTCATTAATATATAAATCGTCAATCAAAACGTTAATCGTCATACTGAAATTTAATCAATGTACCGCTTTGGTACACCCAAATATTTTAAATAGTTTTGTATTAATTAAAAATATGAAATCTATTATTTATCTCATTCACATTGACCCGTTAACAAAACAAAATATTGTTCTGATAACGTCCTATGTTTTTAACACGTTGAATATTTTTTACGTGACAAGATACATATAAACCATTAGCATACAACTAATAATATTGTTTATACCCCACTACCGCAACAACTATGTCTGGGTGATTAATTAAAATATTCCTGAAATCACATTTGGAATACACAATGAGATCCCAAAGTTGTAATTAAATAGGTATACTTTGTAAATACATGAACGTGGGTAACTATAATCAAGAGACTGCAAAATAGGTAGACAACAAGTACTATTACTACGCTTTATTATTAGGTTATTCATGAAGGAATTCATTATCCCAAAAGTTTATTCATAAAATTGTATAATTTTTGCAATGATAATGAACAGTAAAATGCAAATCAACTTATCGATTTCATATTATAGACCTACCATAAAGGATTTGTATGAACTTATATGTAAAACATCTAGATGTCATTTACAAATTTCAAAGATTTTATTACGTTTTCTTCTACCGAATGAATAAAATTTATAAATTCTAGTTGCAATTCGTACTCAAATATTTTGTCTTAATGACTAAATCTGTTAAGTAAGATAAAGAGAGAATTAGGGAAATTTTTATCAACACTTTAAAATCACAACGTAAATCAAGTAAATGATAAATGAGCGTTATAGAGGAAAACAAAATATAATTAGCAAAGGAAAGTTAAACCGAGCTAAGGCAGAAAGAATAATTAATTATTTAACCCGTTAAAGTTGCAGAAAACTCAGTTAGTAGCATGTATTAAGATATTTAATGTACCTACATTTACTTACACCGTCTGTTTTTTTTCATTTAAATAGAATTTATGTGTAAAAAATATAAACCTATACCTATGTATTCGTATTCAAATCAATTTCAATTAAAAACTAGTAGATATGTATTTGAATATTTTGCATTAATTATGAAATCATCTCTATTAGTTTAAAAACTAATTGGCCATGTGTTAAAATTTGTTTTTATCTTTTTGTTGCCGTCGAAAAATAAAAATCAAATGCGTAATGTACAAATGTGTTAGGAATGTACAATTATTTGTTTATACGATAGTTTTATTGAATACCAGTATGAACATTCTCTATCGGAGATATCGAAAATAGTAGGAAAGTATGAAAATTAAAAAGCCTTTCCGTAGCTGAAAAATAAGCTTTGTTTGATTATCAGAATCTTTCTGTAATTATTGCTATTGTCTCGAGACAAAAGATCTCACTAACTAGACAGTATGACGAGAACCATGAAAACCTGGAAAATTAAACATAAGTGATTTTAACCGAGAAAAATGCGGCGTCCATATATGATATTATCCCTATCTATCTATACCATTATTGCTAATCCCACAAGTGGTACAGCCAGCTGAATGGCTGTAAATAACAAACAATATTTAATATTGTACCTTCTTCTATCAACTATATACTTTTTCTTAATAATATTTTTGCACCTGTTGTTTACTGCTTCTAAATAATATCCTTCCATTTTATGAATATACTAGCTGGCCCGGCGAACTTCGTACCGCCTAAGAATCAATGAACGATTTCATACATACATCTTCTTCCCCTTGTCCTAGTTCGGTCGGGGACCCATTGCTCCTAAGTGTCTCCTCCAGAGATAACTGTCCACCGCTGCTTCCAGGACCTCTGGCCACTCCAAACCTAGCCTTTCAACACATGTTCGACACCTGCCCTATCTTCTGCCCTCTCCCACTGACTTTATGAATGATTAATATTATTAATCTCTTTACAAACTCCCGTAATTGTCAAAGTGTGTCATCGAAGGTATAGTGTAAAAAAATATAATTCATTTGGAACTTTCGCAGTTTAGCGGCCCCACCCGTTGTCGAGTACTTTTTTCCATGTAAAAGTAATATTTTCGAAACTTGAGGAAATTGTTGCCATATGGTGAATTATTTTTTTGTCACCAAATTTTTGAAAAATTCTTTTATAGGAAAAAAAAATCGCAACTATGAAACTTGAGCGGCCCCACCCGTTGTCGAGTAATATGTACGGAATTTCAGGAAATTAATTTTCAAAGTGGATTTTTTTTGCCGGCAAATTAAAATAATTCTACATATGGCAACAATTTCCTCAAGTTTCAAAAATATTACCTTTTCTATGGAAAAAAAGTACTCGACAACGGGTGGGGCCGCTAAACTGCGAAAGTTACATTCATTTTTTTTACATAGACAATTCACACACATCGAGCTAGTCCCAAACTTAGATGAATCTTGATTATGGGTAGGTACTAACGCGACGATACACACATATACAATGCACTATATACACATACATATATATGTAACACCCAGACCCAGGACAATTTGAAAAAGGTCATTCTTCCCTTTGCCCTGTCCGGGAATCGAACCCGGGACCTCGTGACTAGGGGATTCGATCCCGACCCTTTTTTCTAATCCCGGGATTTCGGGATTATCTATAGTTGATCCCGGGATCCCGGGACTAGTCCCGGGATTGTATTGGTAATGTAAAGTGGTAACAAAAAGTCAGTAGGCCATGTCAAAATCACTTTTTTTTACTTATCTGGCAATGAATTTAAGTTTTGAATCTGTAAAAAGTCGGTTAAACAAAATTGCACTTCAAACATATTCTAAAATAAACAAACTAGGCACTTCTGTTTATGATTTATAAAAGTAACAATTTAACTTTTTTTTATATTCTTAAATTGAACAGATGTGACGTATTTGAAATTAAAGTACTTAAAACACAAGTACAAAATACAAAGTACGTATTTTCATTTTGTATTTCAAATACGTTTTCGTAAAAAGTATTTTGTATTTTATTTGAAATACTTTTTTTGAGTATTTTGTATTTTACACAAAATATCTTTTTATTTGTTTGAAACAAAATTCTGCCATTAATTGATATGCGCGTATGCAAGCTTTTTTTTGTCAATTTGTTGAATTACGAATACAACGTTTCCATTAGAGTACTCCATATTTGAGATATACACACATAATAATGATGATTGAACTAATTATACATGACGCCGTTGAATGATCCATGACCATTCCAAGGGCGCTGTGATTTCTTCTGAACTGCAGCGTTTTCAACTTTGTCTGCAGGCAATCTGTTCCAGGCAATTGACGCTGAGACTCTGGTTCTCCTTTCTGTAAATTTAGAGGTATTTGCAATATTGAACTCTGCGAGTTTGTTCACGGCATTAGAAGCTGAGCACAGTCTTCGACTCAAATTTTTGTCAGCGGAATAGGTCAGTGGGTGTTGTGCTACCTTGTGGACAGTGAGAGTTTAAACTCCACTCTCTCTGAGACTCTCAGCTAGCGTAGACTTCTTAGAAGTGAAGTGATGTGGCAGCTCTGATTCTCTCTGTAAATGATTCGGAGGCAACATTCAAAACCATCTGAAAACGATCGAGAAAGGACTGGAGCAGTCCTGTATATAATATGATGTTACAGTGTCCGTACGATTTCAGATTCGGAGTATCCATCCTGATTTATTCTGCAGTCCAAGTTCAGGAATTCTCTAACCTGCTTGATACTCACTCCATTTATGATAATTTTCGCAGTCGCCTCATCTCTTCGAATGACCATACATTTTGTATTGTCTTATTTATTTTTTATGTTGTATTTTGATAGTTCTTCCTAAGACTTTATTCAACTCATCTTCATTTTCTGCAAGCAATGCTATATCGAATCATGTCAACCCTTTCTCCATTTATCAATACTCTTGTCCAGTTATTCATTTCTTCTATCTATTCATCAATGGCTCGCTGTATATAATAGTTAAAAAGTGCTGGAAATATTGAATACCCCTGTCTTACACCTTGTTCGACTATTTGTAAAAGGTATTTTAAATAAGTATTTTAAAATACGTATTTTGTACTTAAATACCATTTTGAAAAGGTATTTAGTATTTTGTATTTGAAATACAAAAATTCAAAAGTATTTGTATTTTGTATTTAAATACTTTTTTGAAAGTATTTTGCACATCTCTGGTTTTAACCCAGAACAGTTTTAGTTTAGTGGGGCAATATATTCTATAATGTTGTTATTTATGTTTGTTTGTATGTACTATTTTGGAATATTTTTTTTAAAAAATCAACTTAGACTTATTTAGCTTAACCCATAACAAAAAAATACATACTATTGGGATCAATGTTTTAACTCGTATTTTTAAATCAAATTGACCAGAGACTTTATGAATTATTTATTCGAATTAGGTCGATGAGTAATTTTTTGATGCTATTTTTTAAAATATCAAATCGCTCAAGCATTGTTAAAAGACTATTCCAACGCGATTTGCAGCTAAACAATAAATTAAGCTCGCTTCCATGTTCCTTTTCAAAAAAGTTTTGAAGCATAGTATCATTCTTCAAAGATGCTCTTTTGAAAATAAGAACCACTACGAACTTTCTTTACAATTTCATTAATATTCCGGTCATTGGTCAAACTCACCATTACCGATTTTAATGACTAATCCTGAGTCCAGTTCTTCATTATCACCATCCAAATCATCAATAAAAGGCCGTATATATAACTAAATAAATAAATAAACTATCATCACTGAAAGGTTCATTTGCAGGTATTTTTCTATGCAATAAATCACAAACGGCTAAGTGAATACCGTGTGCAAAACAAACTAGGTGCTTTGCATTAACAAGTTTTCCAACTGTAATTTGGACCATCAGTAACTATTGCCACAATATCGTATCTAGTGAGATATCGAACTCAGAATAGTGCTCTTTTAAGATACTAACACAAGCTTCGGCTGTCAGTGATTCATTGATGTGCTTGAGTACCAAATATTTGACTTATTGTATAATTGTATTAATCCCGAAAATCCCGGGATTTCTTAAATTTAATCCCGAAAATTTCGGGACTAAAATACGACCGGGATCCCGGGATCCCGGGATTCGGGATCCCGGGATCGAATCCCCTACTCGTGACTCAAAGGAAAGAGCTCCGCGCCACACCGGCCGACATGAACAATTTATGTTGAACAATTATACTTAACTCAGATTTGTTTATAAATTATCTACAGTACGTAATATAATTATGTATGTAGGTACTAATTTTTTTTTCAGGTAGATTTTACCTATTCATTTAAAATTTATAAAAATTCTTTCCATGATTTTTTAAAATTGAAATATCAGAACTACAGATGTTAAATTGTATGGATAACGATTCTAATTTGAGAATGTATAGAAAAATTATCATATAAATAGGCCAATCTATAAAAAAAACTTCATTGTTGATTTTGTATAATTCTCCATATTGCATTTTTTATTGAAATTAAAAATGTACGGCGTAAATAATTTTCTTCGTAATTTTTCTTCTCTGTCTGCAAATTTCACTACACAATCTTACATCAGAACTACCTACATGATCACATTCTTATTTTCATCTTTAATAGCACAATTTTTGGTTCAATAATAATTTTCCATCTGCAAAAATAAAATACAATTTCAAATATAATCTGTGCACGTCCACATTTATATGACAGCCGATCTATCGATACATAAATATTAGTCGAATAATTCGGTTGTTACATGGCAATAGGTTGTATCTCGCATTTTTTGCGTTTTCAAGTTTGTTCCATAAAATGCTCAAAATAGTGTAATATTTGATGTGGCAAAAGGATATGTCTCTTTATAGTCAGAATAAAGAGAGAAAAGACGTAACTTATTGACATGTAGAAAGATTGTTTTCTTCAACATGGCAAAAAAACTCAAATATTTTTAAACTGCAAGAAATTATTTAGTGAATGTTACATACATCTTGTAGAAGAAATTATTAAGAGAATGTTACATCTATCTTGTAGAAATAATAATTACCTTCATTTTGATATATAATGCTCGAAATTTGGCTGAAATATCTGTTTTGCAAACTTTGTTTTTGCTCTCCTGTAAAATTATGTTTTAGTGAGATACAACCTATTGCCATGTAACTACCGAATTATAGTAAACAAATATTAGCACACATTTCGTTCATATTAGTTATAGTAATTTGGTTCTTAATATAGCAGAACCTACGGATTATTTTAGCACAATGCAACAGGCGACGTGGGGGCGCTAATAGCGTATGGACTCTCCATATTGTTTTTATTTTTGAAATTATAAATGTATGGCGTAAATAATTTTCTTCATATTGTTTCTTCCCGTGAATTTGTAAGATGTTTTAATAGCCTATAGTTTAATCCGGGCGGAGAAGAATCCAACAAATCAGAGATCATTCAAATCGGTACAGCCATTCTTGAGTTATAAGTGTTGTAACACACACGTCTTCCTTTTATATATTAGATGTATATATATTTTTTCTGTCTTTTACACTTGTATTAGTGTTTATGTTCTTTTTATCTGATTGTTTATACCAGTACTTACCTATAAGAAATTAATTGGTAGTACATATGTTATTTCTTTTTGTATACCTTTTGTTTTTCTCTTTATGCATTATTTCTCTTGACTGTTCCTTTTTATTTGTATTATTTGTAAAGGCTGACACAGTCGTTTATTATGTAAATAAATAAATATTATTCTCTCCATGCCAATAAAAAATTAAGACATTCTAACTGGGATGCGTGCCTCATCGCTGAATATAATTGTCTTCTATTTAACATTTTGCGAACGCCTGCTTTTTGCGAAATGAGGTTCTTTTCTTCAGTTCTTTGACGAGGACTTGACAAGATTAAATATTCTTATTCTTTCTTAAACTTACCGCTAAAGTAAAAAAGAGAATCGTTGCATTTTAAATCATTTTAAGTGTATTAGTAGGTAATCTAAAATAGCAAGTGTGTATCTGTATTTTATAAGTTTATAATGTTCAATTACAATTTCACCTGGTTTCAAATATCTCAGGTTGACGAAATATTAATTTATATCAAAGCCCAAAGCAACAGGTTATCATAGAAATGAAGTCTACTTAGTTAGTAGCGGCAATACTTTATTAGGTAGGTATAATATAACATTTTGTATTTACGAGTGTACTAATGTAGGTATACAAAATCATTATAAGGAATCCAAAGGAAACACCGGCAGTTTGTTATCAATTATAATAAAGGTTCCGTTTAGTCAGGCCATGTTTTATGATCTGACAATATTGCAAAAATAATAAACATCAATAAACTTTGCTTAAACATTATGTCATCAACCTTTATTGCATAGACTAGATATTCAAAGGGAAAATTGGTGTCGCGACCAACCATTGGTTTTGCAAGGTTTTGAGGACATTAAATGTTTTTTATTTTATTGTTGGGGTCCTGAAATGAATAATTAATATTCAAAAATAAGCAACTCCAATTGAAAAACTGTAATCAATCGAGCATCTTTTTAAATGTATAAAAAATCATGTTTGTATGTAGGTATGTATGTTTGTATTACATATTAACATAACATAACATAACATGTATAGACAATTCACACAGACTGAGCTAGTCCCAAATTAAGATATGAGACTTGTGTTATGGGTACTAACACAACGATACACATGTACACAATACACTGAACACATATACATGTAACACCCAGAATTATTGTTATCATTATTTTTACTACGGAAGTTTTCTTGCCCTTATTTAAAACGAAGAGAACACAACAATAAAATCAAATTGAGCTTGCACTGAAGGATCTTTGTTTCATTACAACCGTTCAGTTACCCACCATAGATACACACATACTGCGCAGTCTGTGTTTAGATTTTCGTACCATAATAATAATAATATCCATTAATGTCCCCCCTGGGTGACGTTCCCGTTTCCTTTTCAGTTTTATATAGAAGCCTGTTATTAAAGACATTTCCGTCATTCTATGTATCTCTTGAGATTTTTTTTCAGTATTTTAAACCGTTTTTGTTCAATTAAATATTTTAACACACTTTTTAGATATTTTTTATAATGAATTTTTAATATAATGTAAGTATTAATTGCAGAAAAAAGTTAATATTTTTTTCCGATAAATATACCTACTAAAGCATTTACTAAAGTAAAAAGTTATTATTTGTTTTGTTTTTCGGCCGTAATATCATATTAATGAGGTACATATTTCCAGGCACTATTGACTGCTTATCAATCTCAAAGTAATCTCATTAAAAGTGATGACGGATCGATTAAAAACCGCTCGGTAAAATAGATCTATTTCGATCCTGTTATTCCTACAATAGTTTTTCTTAAATGCATTTGGCACTTATGCTCTATAGAGTCAATGGTGATTTTCTAAACTATTTTATTTCTGCAGTTACAAAAGGTAATAATGACAATGAGTTTGATATCACATGAAGAGTGTTTATATGTACATAACCAAGATTAAAAAAACCTTTAGTATATGGTTTTAGAACACAATATTGCAATATTTTAGCGGAAAAAAAATACTTATGAAGCAACCCACCTCACTATAAGATATCCCAAGAGTCGTAGACTCCTTTTAATCTTCACGTGCAGACCAAAATAATTCTCACAATCTAGCCTTTGAGAAAGCATGGAATGCCGGCCAACCAAAACCGTAACGATGGGAATATTTTATATTACTACTCCGTGTTCAGTGTCTTTTTTGGAAAGTAAAAAAATATTATTAAATGTCATGTACTCCCAAACGGGACATCCCTACCTAATATACTCACCACCATAAAGGACAGAACGATACAAAAAAAACTAGTTCGCTATACGCGTCATCGCCGCAATGGGCAAAAACATCCTAAAGACACATTATACCTACGAAGTCCTAAGGAGATACACACGCATCTCTTTAACCTCAAAATTCACCTTCAGATTTCTCGAATATTGAAATAACCTTTCTAAACTACATTGTTCAGAGAATAATCTAAAAAAACATCATTTTCGGTAGCCAACTAGCCCTTTGCAAATAAAAGGATTATTGAGTAATATGTGGATTGATTTGTTATACGTATTATATAATAATATAATGTAGTAAAAATAACTACCAACACAAGCAAATTGTTTAGTACTACAAATAAAAGTATGAATTGTATAACCGCTAATATAATTGCTTACCATGTATATAAAACTCCCTACTCTATATAACAACTCTTTTATCAACACGATAATGTTACTTGTAACGATCTGCAAACTACCTACTTTTATTGATATTAGCAGCGTGATAAACCCGTCATGACTTATGGTAGATGTTATCAGAATGTGTATTGTTTATTGGTTTCCGTTCATTTACACTGCCATGTGATAAAATTTGGTCGCCCGAAACAAATTCACTGGCACAAGTTGACACAAATATAATTATAACTGCTTAATATATCGGGTAGTTGATTAAAATCAAGTATTAAGCATAATGTTGATAAACTAACGGTTGTATCTGAAATTAATCATATTAAACATTTATTTAAAATATAATTTAAATCAGTTAAAATAAAATATAAAAAAAAATCATAATTTATATATGTGTACACATTATTTTTTTATACTTACAATTTCTTATCCTGTCGTAATTTATTGCTGGTCCAGGTTCCAGGATCACTTCTTTTATTTGTTCACATGTTTTTTCTCAACTATTTCATTTTTTTTATTGCACTTAATACAGCTACTTTGCAGCTGAATAAATAGCTGAATAAAATGTTTCAGGTTTAATTAAAAATGTTGAAATATCATCCCTGAGAATATCAGTATTCTGTGAACTGCAGTGCAGTGGAAGTAGCATTTACATAACATAACAGATTTAGCGCTTTATCAGCTGATTATATCATTATGTAAGAGCTCAGCTGATATTCAGTAGCCACGTTGGACATTATGCATTAGGTGTATGGGTATGGGTATATTGTAGTCGACTATGGATTCGTTATTTTACTTGTTTCTGTATCGAATGCCAATAGGTTACGGATACCTATTATTCCATTACTGAAGAACATAATATAATATCTTGTATTACATATTGTAGATAGTCCAACTGACTAGAGCACATTGTGAGTGTTTTCTCAATGATATACTCATATAGTTTGTATTATGTAGCCATTGACCAGTAAATAAATGTTACGATACAAATAACAAGTACCCCTGCTGAGGAAAAAATAATAATTCTACATACATTACGCTTTTCCCTAACAAATTGTTTATTTTTAGTATACAATAGTTTTCTATCATTATTTCATTATTTCTGATATAGAAAAATATAAAACTGTTTATTTATGTCCAAATTTCAAAAAAAAAATTGGGTAGGTACATATCCCAAAATATTTATTTATTTTATTTATTTATTCATTCTTTACTGTACACTGTACACTTCAACAAGATGTACGTATTATTTAGTGGAAACCATAATGAAAGAAAATTAAGTATGTAAGTTCCCTCGTATAATAGGTACCTAATTATATTTACATGATGCATAATCTAAAATAACCACGTTCATCAAAATATTACTTGGGACATGATATTATCATCTCATCTATCTAAGTGCAAACTTTATGACATTGCTACAGTCTTTGTGTCACATTTCTTAAGATTACATGTAGGTATGAAGATATATGTAATAGACAAAAGAGTAAAATGTTTTCTACTTAACGCATCAACAGTATACACTCAGAATTTTATAGATCGTCAGCGCGTTGGTTCGAAATGCTGTTAATAATAATAATAATAATAAAGACAATTTATATTTGGCGCCGTTTAATCATCCGTGACCATCTCAAGGGCGCCATGACTTTTCTTGAAAAGCAGTGTTTTCAGCTTACTCCTGAACGTTGCAGTGGGCTGGTTCTTTCTTAAATCCGCTGGTAATCGGTTCCAGGCAGTTGGCCCCGCAACGCTGAAGCTCCTCTCTGCGAATTTGGAAGTGTTTGCCCTGTTGGGCTCCACAAGCTTGTTTACAGCGGTGGAAGCTGATCGCAGTGGTCGCCTCAGAGTTTCGTCGAGGGGACATAGTTCAGCGAGGCATAGAGGTGCTGTGCCGTTCAAGGCTTTGTGGACCGTGAGGCACAGCTTGAACTCTACTCTCTCTGGGACTCTAAGCCAGTGTAGCTCCTTAAGCAGTGGTGTGATGTGGCAGCGCTTGTTCTCTCTATAGATGGTCCTGGCAGCAGCATTAAAGGCCATTTGGAGACGATTCAGAAGGATCTGGGGCAGTCCTGTACATATGATGTTACAATAGTCTAGACGGGAGACGACGAAGGCGGCGACTAGACTCTTAACCGCGTCTACAGATAAGTGTCTTGATACTAGGTACAGTTGGCGAATATGAAAGAAAGCTGTGCTCACTGTCTTTGACACTTGAGCCTCCATAGAGAGTGTAGAGAGTGCTGAGTGTTAAGTATATATTTGCACTATTTATTTATTTTATTTATTTATTCTTTGCTGTAAATCGATAACAGACAATTACATAAAAGGTAAACATTCAAGTAAGATACAATCAATATACAGAGGGCAAGTTTATCGCAAAGGCGCGATCTCTTCCAACTAACCCAAACTATTAACATAATTTTATATCACCGTCGCGTACAGATTACAATGCCGCGACAAATTACAGTTTTTTTTATACCTATCTGAAATGTCAATTTTCGAACTGCTGCTACAAAAGAGATCTTACATTTATTTTTGTTTAACCTGTAATTCACTAGCGATCTAACGGTATAAACCGTTCTTTGAATAAAATATGTATTTTCTAAGCATATTTTAAAGTTTTTATGCCAGTATTCAGTAAACCTTAATAAACCCTTTCATGTTTTAATGACAAATTGCAAATGTTTACTTTCATCTTCTGTGACAGAAACTTTGTTCTGTATACGTAGAAATTAATTACTTTTATATATATCGAAGATTGTTTTAATTAATTTTTACTACTTTACCTTCTATTAAGTTTTGTGTGACTAAGAACTTTCACTTTCTTTAGCCTTTTCGTGAAAATTTTCTTCGTAAAGTTTCTCTATAAATACTTTCTTCTGAGTTCAGATAGCTTAATATTGTACATGTAAGCAAGTCTGATTTAATACTCACTATTTTAAAAACGCTGCTGAACGATTATTTGATATTAAAAATTATTGTTTGGTTTATTGCTTGTTTTGATAAGGAAAATATTATTTGGTACAAGCTACATAATCCATTTTTATGAATCTCAAATATATAACAATAAAATCACAGAAAGATCAGTCCAAAAAAAAATATTTAAAAAAATCATAGTTGTTCCGTGACATTTGTTTGTTAATCAGAGAGAACATTATTAATCAGAGAGGGAAATCTGCGTGTTGAAAACATGCGGTTTTTCTGATGGTTTTTTTTTTTAAGAATTTATTCTTTTATCTTTATTAGAATACTCGAGATTACCTGTTTTATTAATTCATCCAATAAATCGTATCAATACCTATTTAGCCAACTCTCAATAATAACGTTTTTGATGTCGTTTGTACGTTTTAAATAACACTATTTAGGTTTGTATTTGCCAATCTTTTATGTTTGCCTTACATTTAATAAAGAATAGTTGTTAATATTCCTTTAAAAAAAAAAAAAACAATTTACACGGACTTATATATTTATATACCTTTCAACAAAGAGATTCCATCCACTTTTGAATTAATTTGTGTGAAGATATTCTGCATTTTCGTAGAATTCAGCAGTTGTTCAAACATTCATATTTTCCTATTCAATAATATCAATGACACAATGTATTATTTGTCATTTATGTTAACGTCCATATACTTTGATAAAAACAAGAGTTCTTTGATAAAAATACATTGCCTTTATAATAAAAAGAGCTAAAACTCCCACGACTTACTAACGAAGGATGTGAGTATAAAACATATCCTTTAAAAACGTCAGAGGCTTTCGTTTCATATTTTTTTATTTCATACTTTCAGGTGAGCATTTTATTGTTACACTCAAGTGCACCACACACCATATTAAATGATATTATCACATAAAGTTACACAGCATAGGAAAGTAGCAACATTCGTGCAGTTTTGTATTCTTTACGGTTCGTTTCATGCTACTTCTCCTTCTATACATTTTGATTTTTATGTTGGTTGCATGATATTATTATTATTGTGACCTGATTCTATTCTCGACACCTACGAGTATATTATAAAGACAGGCTTTTCTATGGAACCCGATATGAATTAAATGCCGAGAAAAATATAAAGGCTAGAAGTATTATGTGACTTCAGTGGAAACAAGTAGAAGTAAACCCAGTTATCTAGAACAGTTATTATATTGTGGTGGTATAAAGTCTTGCATTTATATAAATGGTGTTCTAGAATTAAACATATTTTTGCTTCATTTTATAAGTAAATCCTGGAACTTTGAAACCTTATATTTTGCTGAAGTTAATTAAAGATTCTAATCTTCCGACCTTCTTTTCAATAAAAGTTTGATGAAAAATATTGACATTGTAGGACCGCTTTGAATTACAATTCTGAACTCAAAGGAGTTTATTTCAATAATATATACTTCAATATAAAATTTTGGTCAATAAAACGCTTTTCCTGATTTTATTTTTGGCCATTGTTCATGGTTTTTCACTTCCACATTTTCCGGATCGTCATCATAATTGTTGCAATTGTCTTTTCAAGATTCAGCACAGAATATACAGAGTTAATTTAAATACTATATAACCTGTGAATTTTAAATCTCCAGGTAAATATTTCTTCATACCTTACTGCATATAAATATGTAGGCAATTTCATACCAAATAAACTAGAACATATACCAATCTTACACCTGGTATCGACACGTATTTGCTTATACTTGTTAAGCAATTTATTTCAAGTTACACAGTCGTAGCTCATAGTGATAAGATCGTAATGATTTATTTCGTACAATTATATGATTCATAGCTGGGTACAAAATAATATTATAACGTTTCATATATTTTAGATTTAATTTCACATTTCCCCTGGCTGTTCTTAACCAAAAGTTAATATCTGAACCGTATTTATAATTTAGAGCACTAACGACTGCCGTCAAATGAACTTCCAAGAATCTTGAAGCCACATTAATTCACTCATCATTGTTCTAAATGAGGATTATTCCACTTTGTCTTTCTGTTAATTCTCTCTTCATTAAAGTATTCTAGAAACTTCATTGATATTATATATTTGGTTCTAGAGCAGATTTGGAAAAAACAAAAAGTATAAAAAATACCCGAATATAATTCATACCTATGATGTTTTCACAACTTTTAAATGAGGAACATTATTTAACGTTAGTTTTTTTTTGCCAGATAACTCAAGGAAATAGTGTTTAATCACAAAGAAAATGATGTTAATGAAAATAATAAAAAAATGAAAGAAGTGTCCATAGACGTTTGCATAATACGTTTAGGATCCCAGATGTGTTGGTCTCTCTCTCTCTCTTTCTCTCTCTTTAGATTTATATTGTAGAAACAATGTACCATTTTCGCATTATAATTCCATCCCTATATTCACTTCAAAAGCATTAATAATTGCTTTCGGTTGTACAGGGTTTATCATTAATTCATGCAGACATTAGGTACCTTTTGTTATCGCTTGTCGACAACATTTCACTTGGTGGTTAAGTAGGTACACATTTATAAGTACAACATATTATTTCTTTAAAGATTTCACTTAAATATACGTGCTTACTACAGAATATTCAATTTATACAAATAAATATGTATTTAAATAATCACGTTTTGTTGATGGAAGGAAATGATTGATACATATTTGTATCGCAAAATAATCTTTATTTGATATTTTTACGCTCCTGTTTAAAATTGACAACAAAACTACAAAACTGTTGATACTAAATTTAGTGTTCATTTAATTAGAAAAATACTCTAAATAATGATAATTTGTCAAACGAAAAGAGACTATTTTGTTTGTCAAGAACATTACAGATGTCTCCCAATACCTACTTATCAATACGCACAGTAGAAATACCTTTATTTTTAATTTCATTGTGGAATTCTATTACCAAAACACTGACAAAGTGAATAGAAAAATCTCAAGCTTTCGAAAAATACGTTTAAACTAATTTATCTTATAAAGTTTAATTTTTTGACCGACGGTTCTTGGTGAAAGTTCATATTAATAATTCTTAAAATGAAACACGATATATAGTTATTCCACTATTGACTTTATTTGTTTTTGCAAGCCGGCTTTCAAGAGCGTCCGCTCTCATCGTTATCACTTTTGCCTGACGATGAGAGCCGGCTCGCAAAAATAAATAAAATCAATAGTGGAATAACTATATATCATGTTTCATTTTAAAAATTACTAATCTATCTTAATGGTCATTTCTTTTTCTTGTTAAAATAGTGATTCACAAAATTAAATACTTATTAAATACATATCTTTCCAAATTCAGAACGAAATATGTATGAATTATTTCCATAGGTTTTACTATGTGAGCATGAAGGATTTTGTGCAAATACTAAACCGGTATGTTGTAATAAATATTAAATTAATTTCGAGGACAAAACACATCCACACAACAACATAATCTTCTTGTATAACAGCCTACGTGTTTGATGTACTACTTGCTCGTGCTTTATATAAACGTAGAGGAAATCCTTAGCAGAAGATTTTCCACATAACACTTCATAAATATCCGCCTCTGCTGCTGTATTTTCTTACATTACCTCCGTTGTACTGAATAAAACATAATAATAATAAACACTTTATTGTTAAATATACAAATATTTTACAAAAGGCGTACATATTGCCTTTAGGCAATGTCTTCCAGTAAACCTACAGGTAGGTATATTATATAATATTCACTCGACAAAGGTAATTTCAAATTCAAATATTTTTATTTAAATAAAATTTACAAATTAATAATATTACATACACACCTTATTACTAAAAAAAACACATTTATTACATATTTGACCCTCAAAATTGAGCAGTTAGTATTATTTTTAATACCTACTCTTATTATATATAAATTTATTTTTAGATATAACGTCAAATATATGCATATTTAGGCGACCAAAACAATGCTCGAACTGTTTTAATTATTATTTTGTTTCTTTAGCATAATTAAGAAAAACTTAAATAAAATCCTGAATGAGTAGATATGTATTCGAGATTTTTTGCCTTTTGACTAAATAAAGAGATTCATTTCACATTACATTTAAGAATATATGAAAAATTACAGTCTTCAGAACTTGAAATAAAAATCATAGAAAAACTGGTCCCAGGTGTAAATCTTACAATGTTTATCTGAATTGTGACTTCCATCAAAAAGTTTTTTTTTAAGAATAATGTTTTTTACAATGGAGCTTATTTTTAATAATACAAAGAAATTAAATAATAATGAAGAATTTCAAAGAAAATATTTCTCCACCTACAAGGCAAATCTACATATACGTCACAAATAGCGGCGCTTACTTCAAATTAACTTATGAATTTCAATTATGCATTAATTTTAAATTATTAATGAAAGATTACGCTGAAAATTTAGAGAAAAAATTCTAGTAAAAAATTTAGATTAAATATTAATTAATTTTTGTTTTTTACTCTATTAAATAAAACAAATTATTTAGCTTTCAAAATATCTACTAAGTCCTCACGTATAGAACTAGGTGGCTAGATGGACAAAATAACTTCATAATGATAATATTGCCACTGCATAATTATCATCCTAGTTTTTTAAATTTTGTAATGTTTTGTCAACAGTGTTGTACAATGATGATGTGCAAGAAAAATAAAATAAATAATATTTGTGGGTATTAAAAATAGCGGAATTATGATTAAATGAACATATTTTTTACATCAAAGTTAACTTCTGTTAAAAAAAAGTTTCCGTTAAATTAAGTCCGGTAGTCATGAAAAATACCTTTTATTTTTGAAAAAGCCCCGAAGGAGTTTTTTTTTATTTCCCGACTTGTTCACGTCGGGGACCTTATTTTATTTTACATTTCTTGGAATCAACTGTTACGAACAACAATAACTTTGATTACATTTTCTAAAAAATGAACAAATTAAACCGCGTAGTTATCTTTTTCTTTAACAAAATTAAAATTAAATATATTTAATTTTTGAGTAACTCTGCTTATTTGCAAAACAATTCTCCATTTTGCCGTGGACTTGTTTTATATAACATGTTTATTTTTTTCGTTTTTTCTTCATCGGCTACGTCCAGACAGTAGGATGCGAACATCCTTTTTTATCCTACAAATGATAGAATTCTTGCTACTAAATCATACCTTGTGTAATACTCGTATAATTATGACATATATTCAAATTCAAATGACTATTTTTAAAAACTTTTAACACTTTTAATGCATGTTAATATTATCTTTTTTAGAATGGTTATTTAAATAATACTTTTTACCCTCAGAATTGAGCAGAGCTTTGAGGGATTCTAGGGTTACTTTTATACAATAGTTTCTAAGTTGAAATACAATATTAATATAACACAATTAAAATACAAAAGATATATCTGGGTTTTGTTATAAACCCAAATACAACCTTATACACCTTTCACACTAAGCTAAAAGCTTGTGCCGTGAAAGGGGAGTTTGCCGGCACCTGGGATCGAACCACGTATATTTTAAAGTATATTTTCAATTTCTTTAGTTGTAATTTTATACATACTATTGCGTAGTATAAAATAGTTTCGTATTCTCATTATTAAAATTATGTTATCATTTAAAAGACAATTTTGATTCTAAACACTGATGTCTGTAATTATTTCAAAGCTTAATAGTACACATTCAAAACAAAATTATTATAATGATTTAAATTAATAGTCGCTTTAATTAAAAATAAGTACATTATCTACTACATGTTTTTCGTGGCTTATTTTAATATGTTATAAGAATAATTTCAGCAAGGAATAAGTGAAATAATTAAAAAAATTATAACATAATGAAACCTGGCATGACAGTTTGAAAAGATCATTCACCTTTTGTAACTGTAAAAGTGTCTTAGTTTGAATTTTTTTCTTCTTCTTCTTTCTGTGCCATGTCAGGTCCCCCCGAAGTTGGCGATCACTCCGGCGAAAACCTCCCTGTCCTGAGCTGCTCTGAACAGGTCATCCACTGTCCGGATTCCGGTCCACTTTCTAATGTTGCGCAGCCAGGACATCTGCTTTCTGCCATCTCCCCGTCTTCCCTCGATCTTGCCCTCCAATATAAGGCGGAGGAGACGATACTTCTCTCCACGCAGCACGTGACCCAAATATGAGACCTTCCTCACTTTGATAATCGACAACAGCTCTCTCCTGGCTCCGGCTCTCCTAAGTACTTCGATGTTACTGACTTTTTCGATCCAAGGTATACGAAGCATTCTTCGGTATTGAAGTCTTTTAATTTACTTTTTTCATAAATTCAAATCACGGCAAGTCATTAAATGGCAGGAAGTTATTTGAAAATTCTTGATTAATTTGGTTTCGGCACGAAAGTCTTTTTTACGCTTGATCAATAGTCTGAATACTTCTTGTACCAATATTCTACGTTATGAAAAATTAAACTTTTGAATTGTATGATCATATATTACTTCACCAAATTTATGTTAAATTATTACGTATCAAAAGGCATTACGCAGCGCTTTGTCAATTACAAGAAGCTTATTTATAGAAACAAATGTTTTGACTTGAAATTCATTTATAATAAATTTTATTCGGCGTACGTATAAAATAAAATATATTAATTATTTAGTCAATTGAATATAATATGTGAAACCTACATAGCTTAGATGAATATTCGTAATACAAATTCCGTTTTCTAGATCGTGTGCTTTCTTGATTTGAAGTGGAATTATTTTTTTACGAATGTATCTTAATTAAATTTATTTTCAAAAATTTTACAGAGGAATTATATTTTCAATTGTATATGCAATGCTAGTATTTATATCGTTCCCATTGTAAAGCTTCGTTTTTTAATATCAAATGTATAAAATCCTCATATTATAGATATTATATACAAACAAGGTAAATATCTTTGTAGATGTTTGTTAGTAATAACGTTTTCATAGAAACACCCATTTCTGTTATGAATATTTAATTGGACGTGGTACCTACCTCTGTTACCGCGTATCCTTGTAGTACTTTCAAAATAATAAAAGTAATTATCTTCCATACTTCTGTTGCTTTTAATCCTATCGTTTTAAGTACCGTCCTCGTAGTACTCGTAGCGACCTTTTCGCAAATTTTCAACCAGATTCATACTATGTTCCTTATTTAAAATATTTTCTCAGAATCTGGGTTGTTATAAATCCCTCTTGTTTCGTAACCCAATGCGTTATCTTCTTATTATTCAAGACATGAATAAACTTATTACCATCATAAAGACGGAACAAGTCGTAATGAGAGAACCTCACTTAACAAAATATTCATCAAATTTATTAAAAAAAAAAAAAAAGAATAAATTGGTACCTACATCGTATTTATTTGAATTTATATTTATTCTAAATAAATTTTGTCCTAATTTAGTATTTTTATCTTCAAGCAAGCCCGATTCTCTATTTTTATTTTATTTTATACACATAATTGAAATAGACCATCTGCTGAATAACAAGAAGTTTTATCCAATTTAATTAGAAATACCAAATGTATGATAATACTACTCAATTGTGTCATCAATTAAATGCCCCACTTATGCCTATATTAAATTGATTTTATTTTTGTGTGTAGGTAATCATTTCTTTTTTTTTTTTTGTGTTTGCTGCAATTTATACCTACAATATGCCTGTTGGTACATATCGATGTTTTTAAATGAAAATAATATTTTAGCATCCAATTGACACAAAATTTTATATAATATTGTCCTTCTACCAACATACTATTTTTCAATGAGCAGCCCTTTGCCCAATTCATTAAAAAAAAATTAATATCTATCAGCCAGTTAACATTTATGACGCGTGTGAAATACCACGTGATCGTGTGACTTGTGTAATATTTATGTTCATTTAAAAGATTATTTATCAGGTGAAATGCTATTTTGTTATAATTTCATAGCAAGTAGATGAATGTTGCTAGCGTAAATAAAAGGAATTCAGAACTCTAATAAATAATTCTTTGAAAGGCACCTGTTGCACGTGCCAATTTGAAAGAAAACCAACCCACGACTAAACCTACAAAACTAAGCCATCATTATAGTAGCAAATTCTATAAATATACATTCCGGGTACATAAAACGTATTTGTCTACTACCTACTCACCACAAATTCCTGAATACATACATACATACATACATACCATCACGCCTTCCCTTGCGGGGTAGGCAGAAAGGATCGAGCGCCACTTCCTTCTATCCTTGCATACATCTTTCCCTTCCGTCACTGTCATACAATTCCTCATGCATGCTCTCTTGTTCAATGTGCCCAACACGTGACCCTCCTGTAGGATTTGATTTAAATGATCTAAATGTATAACCTACTTTAGTATGTATTTTTATAATTAAAAAGTATTTAGGTATTTCGAATAAAAAAATTCTCTCATATTATTAAATTTCATTAAAAAAGTAAAATTGTACTTTAATATGATATGATATTCAAAAATTCTATAACTCTTTTTAATTCTGAATCGTTTTAATTTTTGAAAAAGCATTGTAAAGTATTTGTTTCCGGGTTGGCTGGAAGAAATCGCATATGTAATGGACTCGCCTTTTGGTATTCTCCGTAGAAATGCAATTTGTATGTTGCATATTTCGATCCCAATAAAATTTTATTTATTTATTATATTAATAAATTTTTAACATATTCGATTCAACAATGACGCGTACTCTCCGTCCTAGGCATCTCAATTTATAATTAGCAAAAGGAGAACAACGTGCATATTATTATTGTCATGCGCCATTAGTTTGATAGTTAGTAATAATATACTCGTATGTGCGCATATCCTATGACAGTAGTAGCATATCTTATGACAGTAGTAGCATATCTTATGACAGTAGTAGCATATCTTATGACAGTAGTAGCATATCTTATGACCTATAGATATTTATTATTTCTTAACTTCATTCAGAACAAACATTTATCACAAAAAAATGAAACAATAATGGAACATTATACAGATCATAAACAAAAAAGTTCACCTATATTACATTGATACAAAATCAGAAGAAATTATTACCAAAAATAAGATAAACCTACATTTATTATCTAGGTAGGTACTCGTATGTGTTTCATCAGCGCCTTTGAGATGGTCGAAGAATTGCAAAATGGTGTTTAAGGAACAAATCATCTAACATCATCGAGATACCTACTAATCTTACCTATAACAGTCATCATTCAAAATCACTGCAAGAGGCGGTGAACTTATTTGCGTTATTTTTCCAAAGTGTTTATGATCAGCCAATCTCACACACCGACTTCGATTTTTCCTCCGATACGACCATTGACTTGCCCAACATCACAATTTCCACTGACGAGGTCAAAAGTGCGATACTTGATTTGGATGGCTCTAAAACAGCCGGTCCGGACGGCATTCCGAATGTCTTTATAAAAGGTTGTGTTGATGTTTTGGCGGATCACTTTAAAATATTATTTAATTTATCTTTGAAGTCAGGAATTTTCCCGAATTTTTGGAAAATAGGTTTTGTTTGTCCAATTTTTAAAAAGGGTGAAAAAAACCTGGTCGCTAATTACAGACCAATATGTATTCTATCCGCCATTCCTAAGCTTCTCGAATCTATCATCGTAAGGAAGGTTAGCCAAAGCATCAATAAGATTATCACTACCTCACAGCATGGTTTCGTTCCCAATAAATCTACCCTTACTAACTTACTAATATACCATAATCACATAGTGAATGCCATTTCTGAGAGAGGTCAAGTCGACTCCATATACACCGACTTTTCAAAAGCCTTTGACAAAGTGTCACACGACCTGCTACTACGAAAACTAAGTGGGTATGGGGTCGGCGGTGTTTTCCATCGTTGGTTGGAAAGCTATCTTAAAGATAGAGTTCTGAAAGTTAAGATCGGTAATTGTACCTCTAAGCCAATTTTTGCATATAGTGGGGTGCCGCAAGGATCGCACTTGGGACCAATATTGTTTAATATATTTGTAAACGACATAGTAAAGATTTTCGGAGGTTTTGTTGTTCGCGGACGATCTGAAGCTATATAAAACTATCAACAATTACAACGACTGCCTCACATTGCAAGAAAACTTAAACCATCTCAACAACTGGTGCAAGAAAAACAGTCTTAATCTTAATATAGCAAAATGTCAGGTCGTCCGATTTTATAAAACTAAAACTCATCTTACGTTCAATTATTCCATAGATAATGTTGAACTTGAAACTGTATCAGACATAAGAGACCTTGGAATAACGTTCTCCGAGAATCTTGCTTTTAACAAACACATAGAGGAGGCTGTCGGCAAAGCGATGAGAGTTCTGGGATTTGTATTTAGATTGACTGTTGATTTGAAGTTGATTCAGTCTTACAAATTGCTGTTTGTATCCCTTGTAAGGCCATTATTGGAGTACAACTCGGTCCTATGGTCTCCCAACTATGCCGTTCACATCAATGGTATTGAAAGGGTGCAGAGGAAGTTTTTGAGGATGATAAACTTCAAGAAAGGTATACCGATTGAGGACATTAACTATCCTGCCCTTATGGAAGAACTTAAACTACTTAGTCTCCAACATCGCAGAGAGATTAGTGATCTTTGTCTACTCCACAAATTAATAAATGGAGCAATAAACTCCCCAGATTTGCTAGCACTCATTCAATTTAACGTCCCAACCAGGAGCACCAGACAGTCTGTGTTGTTTCGCGAACAGAACGCTAAAAACAATTATTTATTTCATTCACCAATGATTCGCATCCACAGACTAGGTAATCTGGTAAGTAACTCTACTGATATCGTTGCCGACAGTTTTCGCAAATTTAAAACTGACGTGATCAATTATTTTTCTCAATTGTAAACTGACATTGGGCACATTGGATCGTTGGATAGAATGATACATACCTCATTATATTGGAAGACGTTACTTCTCTGTATATTTATTTGTCATGCATAAATCGAATTCAAATTGTGTTTTTTACACATTATATCTTATATTAATCAATGTATTGTATTTACACTTTGACAATTTTATTTTACTTAATTTTATTGACTTTCCTCTTGAATTTGAATTGACTTTGTTATTGACTTTCTATTGAATTTCTCATTGACATATTCATGCTTGTTAGTATTGACATAAATGATTTATTTGCCGTAGACCTATTGTTTCCCATCGACTTCTGTTTTATATTATTTTATTTTTTGACTTGATATTAATTAATTACTCTAGATTTACTTCTGTTTCGCATTATTTTATTTTTGACTGCTTTTTTGGCTTTATATTAATTAATTACTCTTTATATAACTTATTATTTTATATTTGACTTGTGATTTCTGATTATCGTGTATGTTTGTATTTGTTGTCTATTATTCTGATGTTTGTTAACATGTAAAAGGCTCACGCCGTATATTGATGTAAAATAAAATAAAAAAATAAAATAAAATACATAATATAATTATTAATCTTTCGTTTCTACCGATTATTTAATATGTTTCATGTTTTGTTTTACATTTATTTGTGTATATAATTAATAACAAACTAAATTCACCTTAATGATTAACGATCCACCTGCTTATAATAAATCAGGTAATTAAACTCATATTAACTCTTAAAGTTATTATGTCATTTCATATCTCTAATAATTTGCGTTTGTATCCAAATTATTATTTTGTTTTTATCATATTTAACTATCATAATTAACTTGCTTACTTCACATTTATTTATTTTATTTATGTATTACGATAGCAGCGATGACAATGATGCCCTGTTAAATTTAGGATATCATTCTATATTTTTGATACAACACTCATATTTTTAAAATTAATTAATAATCAGTTCATTTTTCGTTAAATAGAATTGATGTGATATTATAAGGGTGATACATACATACATAATATATACATCTTCTTCCCCTTGTCCTAGTTGGGTCGGGGGCCCATTGCGCCTAGGTACCTCCTCCAGAGATCCCTGTCCACCGCTTAAGGGTGATGTAAAACAAAATATTTGGTGATTGTTAGGTAGGTACGTTTTAACAATATAAATTTACAATTTAGTTAGGTAATTCAAAATACTGGTTAAAAAATCACTCCGTATTTTTGGTTTTGTTATGAGGCTAGTTTTGTCACATCTCATATTTTTCAATCAATTTAATGTTTGTTATTTTATTAATACCTACATTGTACACAAGTCACGTCACTCATGTTACGTGTGTATAATAAAATAAATAGTTCCTTCACAAAACTAACAACCGCAACAGAGTAGGAAAACACATTTCATTATTTTAATTCTGGAATCAATATTTGATATCCAGATGGAATGGTGAAAAAAAACTGACTCGCATTCTTCGTTATTAGGTATAACATAAGTATGAGGTTTAAAAACACATATATACAAAAATGTTAATCAGTATAAGTATGTATATGAAAAAAATAATATTTACTATTTTTCAAAATCATTTTTATATTAAACATCCAAATGAAAACGTTTTTATTATAACTTATCAACCTTAAGTCTTTTTAAATAAAAATTACACAAATAAAGAAAAACGTCTATCCTTAGGACATTTTTGGACAGGATATTTATTAAAAAAAATTGTCTAGATGAAAAGAAATATTTGCCTATCGAATCTCGAAATTTTGTCTGAAGCGTCAAGAAAAATAATAATAACTTCGTTACATTTACAGTTAAAGGAATAAAATATTTTATCGGTGATGAAAAACATAATCTTGTCTCTGTAAAATTTTTTCAACGAAACCAGTTTTATATAAAATGGACCTTAATCGTTATTGTCAAAAGTAATGTACATATTTATACATTTTCAGTTTATGTTAATATTTTAGTTTTTTTATTGTTAGTTCTTCTAAGATAAAATTCTTTTTTTTTATTTATTGCAGACGTGTCACATAGTTTGTAATAAACACTGATTATTTTTTGCGAACAGCATAAGATGGAAGATGATCTTTATTGTAGAACTAGGTACTTCTTTATAAAGATTTTTCTTGTACATTTTTCACCTTTTTACTTTCCACTTGAGAGCAAAATGAGAAAACAAACATTTACTCTTCGAAGCGGCTCTAAGCTAATCGAATCTCAAAATAATACTTAATTTAAATAGTATATATCGAAACGCTTATTTATATATAAGGATGCCTAGTTTTTACTTTCAAAAACTATTCATATAAATCTCATTCAAAATAATATTTTTATTATTAGCAGTAAAAGTTTAAAATTTTGTTTATTCAAAGAGAGTCTGGCTAACTATGTTTTCTATGCCTTCTCTGTTGTTGGTGCGTTGCTGTGGCATAAAATTTCTTATGATTCTCAAACTCTGGAGAGTGTGGAAGTGTTAAAGGTTGTGTTAAAAGAACCTACTATTCAAGAGATGTCATGAATCTTGAATGGGCCCTTGTGTCGATTTTTCCACAAAACGATGTATCTAAAAAATGTCTAGTTATTATTTTTATAAAGATATTGGTTATCCAAAGTCGAGGATCACTCTCATTGTACTTATTATTAGTTTGTGTTTACTGAATAAATTCGATAAAATTTTACCTATTCATATTCATGCTTCAATGAATCAGGTCGTATTCCTGCCGAGTTTTCACGTATATATTATATTATTTGTTTAGTTCAACTGACTATGTTTTTGCTTTGTAAATAATGGTATCGCAAACAAATCATCGTGTTCTTCCTCTTCTTCTTCGCCCTTGCCTTTATCCCATTTACTTGGGGTCGGCTCTCCTAGTCCTCATCTTCCAAGTTTTCCGGTCCCCTGCGTCCTCCGAGCGCAACTTTGCCTCCTTCAAATCCCTGGCAATTGTGAACATCCAGGTGATACCTGGTCTGCCTGGTCTTCTGGGTCCTTCTTCTACGTCCATTGTCTTTTTGATCATGTTATAAACAAATCATCGTGTTGTCACCAAATTAAATTTCATCATCATATTAAATTATTTATCGTACAGTTGTTCTCTCAAAAAAGAACTTCAATCTGACTTCTTTATTTGTTAGGAAAGATTATACTTAGATTGGTTTATTTTTCACAATACTACTTAATATGTTCTATAGAAAAAATATAAAAGCCCTATTATATTATAAATTGAAGAACGAGGGACTCTTAAGTTCTTTAAAATTTTATTTCTTATAGCTTCAGAGTACTTTTTCCTGTAATTTTGTAATTGTTGTTATTTGAATTTTTCTTTTTCCCATTTATCCTATTGTGCTTGAAGTATAAGCTTATTGAAAATATAGAAAGAGTGCTGTTTCATTCTTTCCCTCATAATAAGCATCCGTTGAACGAAGTGATATAATTATCGTGGGGTACTTTATATAATTAGAATACTTAGAATATTATGAAAAATTTAAATACTTTATATTATAAAAATTATATAATATTATGAAAAAATTGAAATACAAGTATCATAATTTCTAGCTCATGATATTAATATTTTTATGGATAGTAAGAGCATACTTAATTAAAATATGAAATGCTGGTAATAATCTTCCCTTTATAACATTCATGAAAATATTTTCCTGAGGTAAATATTAATTTATGATCATGATTGACAATTTCTCTGGTGACAAGCATAAGACACTAAAACTAGACTTAAAAAAATAAGTTATTTTATAAATAATATCTTTCAACCATTATTTCAATATTGAAATAACTAAGACGTTATTATTGAAAACATTATTGTGATGAAAGATAACTAAAGAAGTTGTAACACAAAATTCGATATTAATATTTCGTAATACCTCTCTTTTCCAGGACAGTAATAATTATTATTTGACATTGTTTTTTCTTTTGTCTTTCAACACTTTACTGAAGAAAAGGCTTGAAAGTGTTTTATTCGCTGATTTATTGTTTCTAACTCAGTGAATAAAACATAAGTATAACAATTAACGTTTTCAACAACATTATTAATGTAAAACTTTATTTTCTTGAATATAGTTTCTACTCTATCAAAGTGTAAATCTTATCTTTAATTTATGTATTGCTCTCTTTGTAGTTAAGTGGTCGAGTAGTTAGTAAAACTTCGAATAAAATAAGGTGATAATTTATGTTTAATAATGTTTGTCGGAACACTTTCTTTTACTATGTAGGTGAAGAATTTATCATTAATGTTTGCAATTCGTTGAAACATGGAAAGGTTTTGAAATAGGAAATCATGAATTCAACATCGTTGAATCAACTCTTTTTTTGCTGCGTTTGTAAATCTAATTTTTTGATGTAAAAGGAAGTTATAATAATTGTTATATGATATTTTGCAATACCTACTACAACTGCTGGAAATAATATATAAAAAAACATACTCTTAAAACGTTAATATAAAAAGCGTACTTATTGTCTTGAGACCATATCCACCAGAAGATCTAAATAATTCATATTTGAATCTACATATATTCTCACGGCATGTCCCAAGTGGAGTACGCACAGGGAACGGAACGCCATATTGATGTATCCTTACATAATATATGTACTCTTCTACTTCATCCTAATTCATCTTGTTTTTCATGTATGCATTCTGATTTCTCTCACTCAACACCGTCCAGCGAACATCCTTGAAAATTTGATCCACATTTGGGCTTAAGCCTATTATTCTAGGACGTCCACGCTTTTTCACACCCGTTTTCAGATAAAAACACCCTCTTTGTCATTCCTCTATCGTCAATTTGCATCACGCATCTAAACTATCACAACTCATTTGTACAAATTCTGTCTACAATACTCCTCTCACATCCGCACATTTTCCTGATATCCTCATTGTTATCTCTATCTCGCAACTTTATACCAATATCTCAGTGATCGCATCTGCACGGTATTTTTTTTTTATTTATTTAGCATAAAAATATACATAATAACCTTAAACATAATCTTATTACAATATGAAATAATAGTGTACATGTATTTTACTGTTTTACCCTCCAAAAAAAGTAAACTTGTGTAAAGGAGGGGAGCAGATTACATTGTATAAACCATCACATAATTATACATAGGTAGACACAACAAAAAAACAAATTCCACAATATACAATATATAGCATTAAACATGTCAGCAAAATTGTTCAACTTTTATCGTACGTCTACCTACATTACCCAAAATAATACTAAGACTAATTTATTGTGACAACAACATTTTAATTTAATTTATTTTACATAAGAATTTATTCCACGCTCTTCAATCACGTCCAAGTTTCGCTTGCATACATAATTGTAGGTTCCAGAATGGTTTTGTGAACCAACATTTGTCATGTTCACTTTAGCGACAGGTTCTTTTCTTCTTTCAATTTCCCTATCGCATCTTCCAATCCTTGCAAAACAATCCCCCCAAATAGGCATACTCACTCACTTGCACTAAATATTCACGGTCAATCTTTTTTTTACAAATCGTTCTTTCGCTTTATCTTTCAAACACCAGTAATTTCGTCTTAGCAACATTCATTTTAAACCTATTTCGTACTACAATATAACTTTCGTACACACGAAACCATCTCTTATAATGTCTCATTTATTCTCAGCCATTCACTCACTCACTCATCGCCCTCAAGGCTCCTCTCGAGAGCACAGGGCAAAATCCAGCCTTCTCCATTCAGAGCGTCTCTGCGCCAATCGCGTCACCTCTTTCCACGACATTCCTTTGGCTCTGATATCGTTGTCATAGGAACAGTGTATTGTGAAAGAGGGACGCCCGGGCCGACGGAACCACTGCGGACGGTAGAACAATGCTCTTTTTGGCCAACTATCATTGGGCATTCTCAAAACATGTCCCAGCCAGGACCATCGTCTCTCCTGTATTACGGAGATTACAGGTCTCTGCTGGGTGCGCCGGTGCACAGCATCATTCTCAGCCATTAATGCATACATAATAGCATTCACCCGGTTTCCATTCAATTCACGGCAAGCATCTGCCTCTTTCAGAAATCGCATGCAATACTCAAATAATATATTGACCATCTATTAAGAAATAACACAACCTTGTGGTACTCTTTTATTGAGGAAAAACCACCATATTGTTTAAGTTAGAGAAGATTGTGAATAGATTTTGTATACTTTCGCAAACACACATTAACAATTTAAGACTATTTTTATAGTAATTTTGTGAAACATACTTAATTTGAAGACTTCTGCTCTGTTGGATTATTTGATTTTGCTTAAATAAAAATGTCATTCTTGTCCCCTTTTATCAATCATCATGCACATATGTAGATACATGTGTATGATATTCATGATGACGTTTAATAATAAGTATTAATTGTGTCGGTGCACACGTAGTAGAAATCCATAATTATGTAATTGAAACAAGTGTTTCTTTCTACTATAGATTATTGATTCCGAGAGAGACGTCTTTCGACTCTCGGTACTAAGAGAAGAAAGAAGTCTCTCTCGGAATCAATAATATATAGTAGAAAGAAACACTTGTTTCACTTACATAATTCTATAGGTTTATGATTCATTGTAATTGATTTTATGAAGTCTGTGTAATTAAATTAATAAGATATTAAAGGAATCAATTAATTAAGTTCTCATAGGGAAATAAAATATCATTTTATTGGTTAAATAAAATCATAATATAGAAATTAATTTCATTAATAATAACTCAATAATAAATACGAAAACTCGTAAAATAATATCACAATAATATTTTAATAGTACCTCGTAATACTATAAGATGAATCCTTTGTGACTAGAGTAGGTAATAAAATAACAATAAAATTATTTGTGAACTTTCCCCATAGTAATCAGAAATAATATAACCTTTTCTTCCACCTTTACGACAGTGAAAACTAAGTATTTGATTATCAACATCAAAAATGATGTGTTGCAGAATATTTTTAGACTTTAGTCATCCTAGTTTAGATTTTAAGATATTCATCAGTATCATTAAAACCATTGTTCGTTTCGGAGCAAATAGATATTTACCTGTACATATTTATTTACTAAAGTAATTTTTTTAACTGATGTTGCTTTTCAGCACAACAACACTTTTATCATGATCAAAACGATTTGACAACAATGGATATTGTTTTGGTAGACATGTTTTTTTTTCAGTTGAAAGGTTTTTACTTTGTTCGGGAAATCTAACTCCAAACGTAAAATTTTACATTAATTATAATAAAAGAATATTACTTTACGTTGACAGCAATTGATTGTATTTTATTTTGTTTATATTTCAAGCCATAGATAACAAAATAAAAAGTTATTATTCAGTAGGTAGGTACAATGAAATCAGAAATGAAAAAAATGCTTTGGCATTTTGTAAAGTTTGGATCGACGTCATTTTTAAACAGACGAATTCTACAAATTGATGACGGCACATTTCCATATTTTTAAAAAGTTCAATATTTTCCTCTATTAAAATACATTGTACAATATTAATGCCAAATATGATATCCATTTAGAAATTTCGATGTTATTGACCGAAGGAAGATACATATCTACTTGTTTGAAGTCCATTTCAATTTATCCACGCATTTTGAATGTTTTTATGGCACAAAGAGAATGACTTTTCCTTTTCCTTGATACGAGAATTACAATGAAAATATAGATATAGAAAATCCTAAATTGTCTTCAAAACGGGAATTTACTCCCTTAAAAATTGCTTAAAGAAATCTATGTAGGATGTTTCTCGTTACGACGCAATGTTTGTTGTTGATATAAATTTGCCTACAACAAGTTACATAATAGTAAAACCCTTCTATTTTCTTACTCATTTGTGATGTTAAAAACTATATACACAATTGTGCTGTAATAAAAAAAGTAGTTTTTTTTCAAGATGTACCTGGTTGTTTGTAAAAAAACTCTAATACAACCTTATACACCTTTCACAGTAAGCAAAAAGCTTGTGTCGTGAAAGGTGAGTTTGCCAGCACCTGGAATCGAACCGCGATCCTGATGTGGTACATAAGGCCGAGACTCTACCTCTAGGCTGCCGACGATTTCGATTATTATATATTATATGTGTATTTATTTGTATCCTGTACACGAACAAATAAAACAAAAATATTTTTCTTCCAAATGTTTGTACCTACTTCTATTACTATTGTTTGCCGTCGTTTGAAAGTAAATTTCTCCAAAGACATCTTTATTTTGTTTTGAAAACCTCCAGGGAAATTATGATGAAAGTTAATTTAATATTTTTGTCTATTTCAGAATAACAATAAATGCACGTGTTTGTTACAACTGAGCTATTACTATTAGTTTTTGTGGTAAAATTATTTAACTGAATTTCTCGATTTCGCAGTTTTACAATGAACGCACCCTTTGTAAATTATTTTGTCCTATCTGGATAAAAAACCATAGATAATAATTTATGTGTATATATTTTCCTATTCACTGATGTATGTTTTCAGTTTAAGTCAGGTGACTAGCTCATTTGTGGGAAACTTGATGATGGCATTGAGAAAAAGTGAGAGAGGCAAAGATATGCAGTCTACTATTTAGTAAATAAAATTGTTTGTTTTGATAATATCGTTTACAAATAAAATATCAAAATGCATTTACGTTATAAATAAATTTGTAACTTAGCCCAAATGTTCTTGGAAAAGACATGGTGTTCCACTTGAATTTGATTAACAACGAAAGATGCTTCCGTTGTGTATATAAATCAATAACCAATCAAAGAAATCTCTATGATAAAGCTTAATGAAAATGTTTGTTTTAACATAATTTTCAGTAAATACCATCACAGCGTGGTGGTATTTACTGTCCTGTCCTGTCCTGTCCTGAATATGTCCAAAGCATTCAACTCGTTTCAATTTCTGCAGCTTATCTCGGTTTCCATACAGCACCTCTATTCAGTTACAGAAGCTCCCAGTATATACTTTTATTAAACTGTGTTCAGACATTAACACAAAGAAATTGTTAAATACCTATACGTTTTTTTATATGTACGACTAGATGAATAAAATTTCGATGTGAATTTCACATAACGCAAGATGAGAAATTTCTTACATTCTCAAATATTTCACCGCGAAAGTTAAACTCAAGTGTTCGTGTTATAAATTTAATTAGTATAAGAAATTTGTGTTATAAAGTAAACATGAGAAGTTCCTATTTACCTATTTACATAAATATTATTTATTGCATTGGTGCAAAATTATTAGAATAGCTTGAAATGAGCGTTTTGTTTTACTATAGATCAAACAAACATGAAGAGACGTCTTTCGACTTCTTACGTCATTATCGATGATTAATAATAATGACCCAAGAAACCAAGAGACATCTCCGTCGTGATTTTTCAATTCATATTACAACGAAACATTTGTTTCAATCTATTAAGCTACGTAAATGTTATTGTGTACTTCACTCGTGTAATATTATTTTAGAGTGATAAATTTTCTATGCTGGTTTTTTCAATAACGATGTAGTGAAATTAACGTGGTTATTGTTTTATTAAGATATTATGTTGAAATGTTATTCAGTGTTAGAGCCGGGTTGGATTATGCAAATTAAAACTGTTTTCATTCATCAATCATTTATAATATGTTGAAGCTTACATAGTGTTGATACGTGACTATGATTTATACTCTTATAATATATTATGTATTATAAAGTTTAACATTTTCATTCTGTTTTATCTTATTATGTTTGTTTCAACATGCCATGTTTTATTCTAGTAACTTTTTATAGATCTTTATTTGAATGAGACTAAGATTGTTCAATAAAACACTTTCATTTAATGACTAATTGATGTTATGATGAATTATTCAAAACTTCATCAACTTTTACTCTTCTTACTAACACACTCATAGTGAAAGTAATTCCGTCACAGAAAGGTATTTTGTTTTAAAAAGGATTATCTGTTTTTATGTTATAAACTCAAAAACAACTTTATTTACTTAAGCAGTAAGCTAACAGCTTGTTTCATGAAAGGGGAGTTTGCCGGTACCTGGAATCGAACTAAATTCCTCTTGTTCACGAGGCCGAAACTCTATCTCCCGGTTATTTAATATTTGTTAGGAAAACAAGTTTTTTAGTTTTACAAAAAAAATCCTTGAAGCATAAAAAAATTACGCAAACAAAAATATTTTAAAGTTGTAAGATTAATAATTTAATTATTTTTTTATTGGATACACCTAAACACGTTCATTCGCACATTAATTTGTATTTTAGAACAAATGTTGTGAAATCATTAGCAGGAACCAGGTGAAGAGTATACAATATAAACATAATATTGTGTTTCTATAAAAGGTACTGCATAAGTTTATTTAAGATTCGCAAACAGTTGGTAGTAGGTACATTTCGTGTTATTCGATCTTGGGAAACAATCCTTTTCAAACACTCTGAACTTCCGTGACACGTACGAATAATATTATGAAAAATGAATGCCCCAACTTTTTATTCTTCGACCTTATAACTTCATAACCTATAAACTTTCAAAGTCCCAACATTATTGCAATGTTGTTACACAGTGACATTATTATTATTATTATTTTATTCTTCACTGTACATTGGTTACAATATTACCGTGTCGAGACGATTCTTTAGAAGCTCATGTTAGACATTTGTCATTCAAATATTACACAGCTATTAATATCGACCTTCGTGAGCTTGCTAACACTAAGTGGGGTAAAACGTAAACAATGATTCAGAAATATCCGGTATTGTGGAGCCGTGGGTAGCAGTTTGCCATGCCATGTAATGTTTCCTATTGTTATACCATTGTGTGTGACGTCACTATATCATCTACGTCACTCGATTTTAATTTACGTTATTTACTTTAGACTACTATTCTCATGGTCAACTGATGTGTTATAGAAATATAATATATAATAATTCATATTATGAAATTTCATACATAATTGTGACATTAGAAACAAATTATTTTTCTGTTAATGAAAACTCGAGCATGATGTATGTATGACATGTACCTATGACATTTTAGAAGTTTTCCCTCCAACCATTTAGTATTACTAAAATACTTTCATTTAGGTTTTGAAATTTCGTATGCTTATGATATCTATATAATTATATATATTCGTATGGCGAGTAATGATATCTGATAAAAAATAACTGTTTTTTATTAAAACTGTTAAATTTAGGTTATAACAGAACTTTTGAAAGAGTTACATATTACTCTTCAATAACTCACGATAACTTTCAAATCTTATTCACTGTGTCGGTGTTTTGGTAGTAAAATTTCATAGCGAAATAAATTGAACATATGTTTTTATTCTACTTTTCGATTTATTTATGAGAGAGGCGTCTTTCGTCTTGTTAGGACACTGTAAATTTTGCTAAGACATTGTCGATTGACAATGTCGAAACAAGACGAAGGACGCATATCTCTCGTAAATAAACCGAATATAATAAAACATTTGTTTTATTTATTTGGTAACTTTAAAAAAAAAATCGATGAGGCTTTATAAGATTCATATTTTTTTTATATTCATCAATAGAAACATTTCCGAGATAATATTATATCTACTTACATATGTATATTACTCACTCAAAGAAAAGAAAATACCATTATTCTTACATCTTTATACCTACACATCTTCAACTACATACAACCTATGTTGAGTTATACAAGATTCTTACATCGAAATAACACAAAAGTAATATAAATTTAATATTTCATAAGAAAGGAAACATCTGAAATTATTAAGACCCAATACACAATGGAAAAGATTATCGCTAATATCTATCAAATAACAGAAAGCCTCTTATACCACTTGAGAGAGGTACGTTTATGATTATAAGCCAAACAAATCAATTTTCTCTGATAACTTATTTTCCTATATTCTGTCTACTGAATTTATTCCATATATAATTATATTATATTTGATCGTTATTATATGAGTTCCCATCTAATAAAATTACTCTCGTACTTTATTACGTTTTATTAATATTAATATTTTGTTGAAATAAATATAACCTAGGTATAATTTCTCAGTAAGCTCCATTGTCAAATTTAATATGCGATTAGAAATAGGTACATTTAGAATGCCCTCGTCGTTATAACTTTTCATTCGAAGTTATAATTGGAATGAACTACAACGAATATTACATGTGAATATTTTATGAATAAAGTTTATTTTCGTTAAAAGCTCTGTACATCCATCATTTACAAAGGCAAAAAGAAAATAGTTGTTGTAAGGTAAAAAAACTATTAATAAACAAATAACCTGAATATTTTAATCGCTCAACCTTTTTTGAGAATCAGGTCAAAACCCAAAGTCTTAGGTTCTAATTGAGGAGCGATGAAGCTGAAACAATATTGCTTCATAGCATTACCTAAAACATACAACTTTATTTATGTAGTAATTTATTCATACAATCATGATTTTTCCCTTAAGTGGGGTAGCTAGTAGACAAAATGGAAATAGTAAATATGTTATCCTTTTCGTGCAATAAAAGTTCAGGATAAGTGATATACCTCATTGCTGAACTCCTCACTCACTTTTTTTTGACGAATATCTGCTTTTTACGGGACACTCAGAAACTTAATGGAAAGTTGTGAGAACTATTATTTGCCAGAGTATCCACGGGGTACCATAGGATTGGAGATATTTCATAAGTATTATCAGTACAGCCTCAAGATAAGTATTAATAATAATAATAATCGGACTATTTATATGTGGCGCCGTTTAATGATCCGTGACCATCCCAAGGGCGCCGTGACTTCTCCCGAACAGTAGTGTTTTCAACTTGGTTCTAAACGTGGTTGTGGACTGATTCACCCTCAGATCTGTGGGCAGTCTGTTCCAGACGGATGGCGCGGCGGCTCTGAAGCTCCTTTCTGCAAATTTGGAGGTGTTCGCCATATTGGGTTTCACGAGTTTGTTGACAGCAGAAGAGGCCGAGCGCAGCGGTCGTCTCGGTGTTTCGTCGACGGAACAGAGTTCGGTTAGACATGTGGGTGCCGTGCCGCATAAGGCCTTGTGGACAGTGAGACACAATTTAAACTCCACTCTCTCTGGGACCCTCAGCCAATGTAGATCTTTTAGTAGTGGAGTGAGTAGTAGTTAAGGCTTTACATATGAAAAAACTTATTAACACAATCTCTCTTTGCACAAACTTATTAAAAAAATAAGTCTTTGTTTTTAGCGTATTTAAAAGTCGTTTTATATAAGGTATATATATATTTTTAATGCATATAATATTCATTTGTTTTATATCAGAGTCACTACGTTTTCTTACGTTTAAAAATATTACTAGATAAACCATTATAAATTCTTTTTTCGGTTATAATTTGCCACCTTCTTCGTGTTCTTTATACACAATGAGCAACCCTACCCTTTAACCCTCTTCCCTACCCTCTTTTGCTCTATTCCTTCTCCCTAATGTTGTATTCTTTTTCACATGTAGCCTGTTATCGTTATTTTACACATACCTATATTTTAGCTTTTACTTGTGTTCATGTATCGGTATTTTCTCGCTATCTGTATAGGTACATTATATGTATAGTATTTTGTTTGCATATATCTATCTGTTTTATTTTATTTCATTTTCACGTATTTTATTTTATTTCATTTTCATGTATTTTATTTGGGTTAGTTGGAAGATATCGCAACTCTGCGATAAACTCGCCCGTTGTACAGATTTTTTCATGCATGTTGTATATAATTCCTGTTATCATATTCTGCACAATAAAGTTTATTATTATTATTATTATAAATTCAATATAATAATTAAGTTTATAAGAACTGAATCAAAGTAGCGATACCAAAGGTCGATTAAGTTAATATTGTATTGAAATTCAACTAAAGAGGGAATTTATAGGATAAATGCCGATAGATAATAATATAATGAACAACAAATTAATTTAACAACTTGTCTATTCTTCGATTGTTGTTCATAATACCCTTAGTATAGCATAGTATGTCTAAATCAAAGAGAGTAATAATAACATAAATTACGTAAAATAGTTTTCGTCCTTTGAAACTTTCTTATTGTTGTTATCGCACAAACATGTTTTTGGTGAATACAACATAGTTTGTTACAATACGAGTAGGTACTGACCTAGTAGGTTCGAGTATGTACTCACCAATTCCAAATACTGTACTACATTTGAATGCCTCCTATTCATATTGACATCGGAATTAGCGAAACTTGTAATACCGTTGTATGCAAACAACATTTTGTCAATGTAAATTCAAACTATTCCCTTCGCTTTCGTAAAGTTTTCTCACTCATAACATCAACGTACGTGTAAACTAGGATTTCATATTATTATTTAAATGCACACAGTATAGAGATCAATCTATCTTACTACAGAAAAAATGTGACTTCTTTTCTTAGAAATCAATTTTGCTCTCTCTTAAACTCACGAAATTCATTTGATGTTTAATATTATTGTTATATATATATATAATACCATGCTCCTATTTAACAACCGATATTCTAGCGCTGTTTGCAATAAGGTTTGGTCGGAACACGTCGAAAACGAAGAAGTGTTAACCAGGGTTGGCGAAAAAAGGCAACTCCTCAAAAAGAATCTGCCAACAACGAGCTAATTGGATTGGCCACAACATCAGGCACCCAGGACTGCTCATCGCAATCGCAGAGGGCAGGACCGAAGGCACAAATGGCAGAGGTCGACCGACAGACGCCTTTATGGACCAACTGAAGAGGGACATGAGCTGTGGCTCATATGTGGAGTTGAAGAGACTGGCTGAGAATAGGGAGGAGTGAAGAAATAAGTCAAAACTCGTTGCAGACCAATCCAATGGATTGTAACTCATTATATATAAGTAAAGAAAAATTTTCAAAATGATTTCATTAAACTAAAAAACAAAATCAGCCTTTTTAAAATGATCTTATGGAAGTTTTCAATCGATAATCAACGTATGAATTTGTGTGTGTGACAATATATTCATTGTGGGGGAGTGGTGAAGCCAACTGTTGGGTATATAATAAGGGTTTTCAATGAAAGGCGAGAACTTCTTTTTATTAAATGTGATGTATAATGAATAAAATAACACGGTTTTTTGAAACTCAGTCACCGTTGTATAAACATAGGTATAAACATGTAAACAATTGGCGATGTAAATTATTAAGTTTATATTATTGTATTTATTATTCATTGTTAAAGCTGTTGTAGGTATCTATTAAAATAAATAAAAATAAAAACAAACATAGCCCAGTCAGATGGTCGAGCAAATATTTAAATGCTTATGGTTATATTTTGTGAAAGAAAGTTATTATTATTATAACCTTTTTAATGTATAACTTATTAAAATATCAACTAAGCATTTCTTTCTACTATCTATAGGTTAAAAAAAATAAATCCCAAAAAAGACATCTTTCAATATCATAGCTTATTGTTACTTTGGTCTCTCTAGTGTTTTTTGATATATTGTAAAAGAGACTCTTGTTTCAATTCATCCAGTTATGGAATTCTACTACTTTAGCGCTAAAGAAATAAATTATCCTCAATTGTTTGTTTTGTTTTTTTTTTAAAGTTTATTTTAACACGTTGGTAAAGTTAAGTTTTTAACAATGAATAATTATATGCGATTAAGAAGATAAACAAAGAGCGAAACATTATTAAACATCAAAAACTTGAATTTTTATGGAAATATTTATTCGGTGGTGTAATTATATTAAACTAGTAAATGAGGACATTTATTTTATTTATTATCTATTTATTTATTTTATTTATTTATTCATTCTTTACTGTACATTGACTTTACTGTACTGTACATTTACTGTACAATACAAACGTATTCAAGATATTGAAAACAAAATTGTCGAAAATAATACAAATCCTTCAAGCATATGATTAAGATAGAATCCATTTATGTGTTTTTGATTAAACACAACTTATTTCAAAGCGCTCAAATATCTGCGTTTCAAATTTATATATTAAATACATAAAAACTTTTTTTCTCAAATAAAATAATAAGAAACATCTTTTTTATAAATCTGGTTTTGAATTTTTTAACTTAATATGCAAGGACAATAAATTGGTGCTAAAATTATAAAAGTTCTAAAAAGTATTCGCTATTAAACCCTTTATATCCATCAAAAGACCAATAAACCAAATTTATCACCACTTACAACTTTTATTCCCATTTATTACAGATCAATATCAGATACTCAAGTTTCTTACCTAACTACATTACATGAAAATTACATGTAAAAAAAAACAAAATGTTTTTTATTAAGAAAGACGTCTTCCGTTTTATAAGGACATTTTCAATCAATAAATATATATCAATTAACTTTTTTATTTTATATACACAGGTTTATTTTTCTACAATATCTTACTTTTATACCTATATGGAGTAGATTTAGTCCCAAGGATTATGCAACACATGTTTCTTGAGTAAAATATATTTTGTCGCATAAATTTTTTCTTCACAACGAGCTTTTACAATCGGATTTTGTTGATGTTCATTTAACCATCGTCGTCGCTTCAGCGTATTCACAAAGAAGTTGTTTGCTAAGGACAAGCTGAGTGCCTCTTTAATTCCTGCTATGTCAACAGCTTCAATACGTAGTTGCAGAATGTGGAAGTAAACCGTTCTAAAAAATCACCATAGAAACTCATGTTGAAATATTTAAATTATTTTGTATTAAATAAAATCTCTTCATCTAATTATCAAGGTATCTTCCATGATCATTTCCCAAGGAATTAAGGTCCGAAAATAAAGTTCATAGTTTAATGGAGAAATAAGGTCTTTCTTAATCACTTTTTTGCTGTATTTATTATCATTTAATGTCATATATATAAAAAATACAGACGAATTATTAAACTTACATATGTTATAGTAAGAAGAAATTTACCGTTTTAGACCAGCTGTTTTTAGAGTGTACATTTCGAGCTGGATAATCATGATCATGATACATCTTCATTATTGATATTGTAATGATATTAAACTGTGTTCAGTATTGAGCTACCTAATTAATTAATTTACGTTAACATTAAATAATTTATATAAATTTAGTTGATGTGTTAACAGTAGAGAAATATTAATTTCCACAATAAGATATGTTTATCAGTTAGATATATAAAAATCCCATTAATCTGTTGGCTATCTGTTGGTTACAAAGTGTATTTAATAATTACTACTTCTACCAATAATAGGTAGTCAAAAGACTAACTGCAAATAATAAACAAGCAGATTTTCCTATTTTGCCAGTAAAAAAATTATAATCAAAATGGGTAAATTAATTTTAAATACGGTTGTCAAAGGAATTTAACGAAAACATCTCCAGCCTTTACTTTTGTATAATGTCGATGAAATCACAAAAAATAAATATATCAGAGATGGGCAATATTAGTTAAAGACATGTTAAAGAAGCTTGTGTAAGAATAACATGATTATAATAATTTTCATCTAACAAGTGTTGTAGTGTTGTGATGAATGAAACTTGTTATATTTTCATATAACAAGTTTCATTCATCACAACACTAAATTTGACAGACGTGTTTTTTTCGCTCCTACAAACATTTTTAAATTTAAGTGTAATTACTACATATATAGTGATCAAAATCTATATAACTGACAAACAAAACACTGCGCATCTTCTCAATATATTATTACAAATATACCACACGTATAAGGTACGAAATCATATATTATTATTTTGAAATAATTACATTGAAGAGCCTACATCAATAATACCAAAAATATATCGTGTGGGTAGCTGTACATAATTTCAACTGCGGTATCGATACATATAATACACTGTTTTATTCCGCCTACGCTACAAGCGACCGTAGCTGAGTTGTCTGGAGCGGCAGCCGCACGTACCTATTCAGTTTGTTTGGGCGGCGTGAGTTCGAATCCAACAGAGATCACTTCAACAACTTGTTTTTTTTCAAGATATTTAATACATACAAATAAATACCATGCAATTAGAACCCAAGATCAGAACCAGGGCGAGAAAAAATATTAATAAAAATAATTCTCCAGCGACATCTACTGCAAAATTAAATAAGCGGGAGGCGCCTATCGGTATATCAAGTAAAACATTGGTAAGGAAATCATCACTGCCATCTAGTGATGGCAAAACGAGACAAAGCATTGATAATGTGAAATCTTCTATGGATGACGGTATTACCATTGACGAAACTTTAAAGGAATACCTTAGCAGTTTGCACCACAGTGTAAACGACGTAAAGGAACAAATGGTATCTCAAAATGAAAACCTCATCACTAAAATGAATGAATTATCATATAAATTGTGTCTCATTGATGAATTAATGGCCGAGAACCTGCTTCTAAAAGAAAGAATAAATAATTTGGAAAATAAAGTGAACAAATTGGAGAACAGCAAGACTAATGACGTCAGTGAAATGGATTCCATGGCTACTGAAATCGAGGAGAGACATAGAAGAAGGAACAATGTTATCATCTGTAATATGGAGGAAAGTTTATTGACAGAGCGAGATGAAATTGTTAAAGATGACAAGATGAAGGTGTACAATTTACTAAAGCATGCTGACCAATCAATATCTAGTTCGGAGTTAAAGTGTTTTAGATTGGGTAAAAGGTATAGTAATAAACCAAGACCAGTTAAAGTTTTACTTAGAAATAGTAACCAAGTAGTCGAAATTTTGAAAAATAAAATACATTTACCTAAAAATATTAAATTGTATAAGGATCAAACTGTTATCCAGCGAAATCAATATATAAGGTTAAAGGAAGAACTAAATGCAAGGGTTGAGAATGGCGAAAAAAATTTGGTGATTAAGTTTATTGGAGGTAGTCCTAAAATTGTAAACATTAAAAATTCAAAAAACTCCTATGCTACCTACAAAACGTACGGGGCATAAACACCAAATTGCATGACCTTCGCCAGTCTCTTCCTCATTTTACTTATGAAATAATTCTACTAACAGAGACCTGGCTGAGCCCTTGTATTGGTAATTCTGAAATTGGTTTCTCCAGCAACTATAATGTTTATAGATGTGACAGAAATCCGCTTACTAGTGGTAAATCGAGGGGTGGTGGTGTACTCATAGCAGTATCAAAAACTTTATCAAGTAGAATATTGGTTACCAAACATAAAAATATTGAGCAGCTTTTTGTATTAGTGAAACTCCCCTTTGAATCTGTTGTTTTTGGATGCGTGTATTTTCCACCGGGAGCAGATATTTCACTTTATAGAAATTATTGTGAAGAGGTAGAGATATTGCGATCAAAATACAAAAAACATAAACTAATTTTAACTGGAGATTTTAATCTACCTGACTGTGAATGGAGAACCGTACACATAGCTGATAATGAACACTGTCCTGCTGAGTTACAAATTGCTAATGATACTAACAATGAAAAAGCTTCTGAAATTGTTGATTTAGCTAACTTTTTCGGACTTTTGCAAATAAATAATGTTGTTAATAGTCTTGGTAGAACTCTGGATCTTGTTTTTACCTCAGATTCTAATGCAACAGTTGTCAGCAAGTCTTCCTCAGTTCTCCTACCGGTTGATAGCTACCATCCCCCCCTCGATATTGTAATTACTTCACGTTTGCGAAATATGGACAACAAACTAATCCTTAAGAGAAATTTCCACGGAGCGGATTACCCACTAATAAACAATTGTTTGGAAAATATGGATTTTACTTTCTTATCGAACATTGCTAATCTGAACACTGCTGTAGAACTCTATTACTCCAATTTACAAACTTGCATTGATGCCTATATCCCGGAAACGTGTTTTAAAACTTCTCAATATCCGAAGTGGTTTAATGCAGAACTTAAACATCTAGTCATAAAAAAGAAACTAGCACATAAAAAATATAAAGAAACTTTAGATACAGATGACTATAACTATTTTTCTGGTTTACGCAGTCAGTGTTCTGAATTGTCAAAAAAATGCTACTCTCACCATATTGAAACTATTGAAAATAAATTGCCTGGAGATTCCAGAGATCTGTGGAGATTTGTCAATAAAATGAGGGAAGATCAGGTTGATATACCTTCGAAAGTGTTCTATAATGATCAGCATTCTGAATCTGCTCAGGGAGCAGCAAATCTGTTTGCTTCTTATTTTCAGAGTGTCTATGATATTCCATCTACACACTCACATACTGAACCTGATTTTACCTCCAATAGGATTATCGATCTGCCCTGCATAACAATTTCTCTTGACGAGGTAAAAAGTGCGATTCTTGCCTTAGACGCTTCAAAAACAGCGGGCCCTGATGGTATTCCCAACGTTTTTCTTAAAAACTGTGTAGATATTATTGCCAAACATTTACATATTTTGTTTTCCTCCTCACTAAGATTGGGTATATTTCCAGATATTTGGAAAAACGGTTTTATAAGCCCAATACTTAAGAAGGGTGATAACAGTCAAGTCATAAACTACAGACCCATATGTATCTTGTCCGCAATTCCTAAGCTTTTTGAGTCTTTGATTGTAGGGAAGATTAAACAACCTGTCAATAATGTAATTACTAATCTTCAACACGGTTTTGTTCCCAAAAAGTCTACTCAAAGTAACTTGCTCATATATCAAAATTATATTATGAATACTCTTGCAATGAGAGGCCAAGTCGATTCCGTGTACACTGACTTCTCTAAAGCTTTTGACAAGATGTCACATGACATGCTATTACGTAAGTTACGTGGATACGGAGTCGACGATATTTTTTATCGATGGTTAGAAAGTTACTTAAGTGATAGGACTCTTAAAGTAAGAATGGGTAGTTGTATATCAGATGCAATATATGCATATAGTGGTGTCCCGCAGGGATCGCACTTAGGACCAATGCTGTTTAATATATTTATAAATGACATAGTTCAGATTTTCAGAGACATTGAGGTATTACTATTCGCTGACGACTTGAAATTGTATAAATCTATAAAAAACACAGATGATTGTATAGTTCTACAACAGAACCTTGATTATTTGAATAATTGGTGTAAAGAGAATAAACTTAACCTTAATATAGCCAAGTGTCAAGTCATTCAATTTCACAAGACCAGATCTAAAGTTTCATACAATTATACCATAGATGGTATGGTACTTGAGTGTGTCTCAAATTTGAGAGATCTGGGTATTACCTTCTCTGAAGATCTGACTTACAACTTACATATTGAGGAAATTGTCAGTAAGGCCATGAGAACTTTAGGGTTTGTTTTCAGACTGGTTACTGATCTCCGTTTGATTCAGTCCTATAGACTACTTTTTGTTTCTCTCGTAAGGCCATTATTGGAGTATAACACTGTAATATGGTCTCCAAATTATAATATCCACATCAGTGGCTTGGAGAGAGTACAGAGAAAATTCTTGAGGCTGATCAACTATAAGTTAGGGTTACCGGTGGAAAATATTGACTACCCGGCTTTGATGAATGAGCTTCGACTCCTCAGCTTAGAAAACCGTAGAAAAGTGTTTGATCTTTGTTTTCTTCATAAGCTTCTCAATGGAGAAATAGATTGTCCCGAATTAATTGAACTGATTCAATTCAACATACCTACCAGAAGTACCAGACAAACAGTGTTATTTCGAGAACACAACACTAGGAATAATTACTCATTTTTCTCTCCTATGGTTAGAATTCATAGATTAGGGAACCTGGTAGGAGATAATACAGACATTTTTGCTGACAGTTTACCTAAATATAAACATGACATTATAAATTGTTTTAATGTATAATTAACAATGGGCATTTCGAAGTATGTTTGGCTATTAATTTGAATTTTTGCATTTGTATTATTGTTCCTTCATCTACTAGTGACAATTTATTATAAAATATAATTGATATATACCTATTTAATTTCTGACATCTTGCTGAATTATTTATTATTTTTTTTTGACATTTTAATTATCTACTACAATTCATATATATAATTTTTTTTTCTTCTATCTACTTGACATCTCCTTACTGTATCAAAATAATTGTTCTTGACATTTATACAACCTTTGTTGACATTTACACTCTCACCACAATGTTTTGACTTTTCTAATTGTTTTGTTTTGACTCATTTTATAATTGTTATAGTTTGATTTCCAATTGTATTGTTTCTTCGCCAGTTGTTGTTCTGTTCCAACTGTGTTGTAAATGAGAATTATGTTTGTTTTTGTTTTATATTTTTAACATGTAAAAGGCTCACGCCGTGGATTTATGTATAAATAAATAAATAAATAAATAATAGAAACTATAGATAAGCCAATTAAGACACAATTATACTCGATATGAATCTTTGACTTACAATAATTATAGGTAGGTACCTACCTACTATGAGTCAAATTTGAATTAAAAATGATTTTATACAAAATTTTAGTTACAAAATAAGTTTTTTTATATTGTAATCAATGAGCATACATTCAGTATTCAATTTTATATTTTTGATAATTTAGCATGAAACCCACCAAATACCGTCGGTCGATAATGTTATTAATTGACTTTATTAATTATCTTTGTTAACAAATAATAATATTATACCAGTATTTAAGTTCTATGTACAGACAAATATTTATGATTAATATTTGATTAATATTATTCAAAGGAGTGACGGATCCGAAAGGATATATTTTAGCTTTGTTAATATTTTGATGTGTAATTTAAATAGATCCAGATTTATATTGAATAGATATTATTAAATATAGTTGATGTAATTATAGCACACACGCGTATTGCCAATAAATATATTTATATTTTAATTTCTAATGACTCTAGATTTATCATTCCAATTAATTCAACTCACCGATAGTTAACATATTTGAGTAGGTATTAACTAGGTAGGTATGTTGTACATGATACACATATACATATAATTATGTATGTAAACTTCCTTTAGGAGTGCATGATACAGAATTAATTAAAAATTATAAATCTAGAGTGATTTTAAATCAAATTATGATTAACTTCTATACATCTCAGTAAGAGTCAGTAAATCTAGTATCGACATCCTACATTGTCAAAAATTTTTAAAATATATTTATATTGGATCGAAGGATTTATTGAAATAAATAGAAAACATTTATGTGAAAAGGTTATTCTTTGGTTCCACCCCTGTTGAAATATAAAAAAGAAAATTTTTCAAAACTTGAAAAGCCTCTCATGTTACTTCCAATTTTGAGAGTAATTGCAAGAGTAGTTCAGACATCAGCATTCTTTTTTTTGTTTTACTGTTACTTTTTTTAAGACTTAGATCAAATCAACCCTCTGTTCCCAAGACGAAGTTATACTTTTAAAATGTTCAATAGAAAAATCTGTCGAGTGACTTGTGGATGAAAGTATCACTCATGAAAGGATGAAGGTATAGGTCGATCCAGGTCCAAATCCCAAGAAAACTATGGTTCCATAAATCAAAATTTAACAGACCACAAATTACTGCCATAATATGTCGAATGCGATTTGAACACTGTAGACTGGACGCTCATATTTTTAAAATTCAACTTGTAGAAAGTCCATACTGCGAGTACGGCCTGGATGAGGAGACGCTTGACCATATTTTCCTGAGGTGTCCTATCAGGGATGCCTATGACATTTTCGTAGTTGCTCTTCAAAACGATTGCCAATTCCCTCTGAATATTTAATCATTTCTGAGTATGACATCCGATATAATCCATCTGTCCCTTTTCAAATCGATAAAAACAATTTTTATTATTCTCTAATGACTCTCTTCTCCCTGACGATTTAATAACATGTAAAAACTGTTTTTTGCACAAATCAGTTTGTAGGATGCTATGTCATACGGGAAGGAATAAAAAAAGAAAAAATCTTAGCTGAAATTTTCCCGTAGGTATATCAAGATATCTCAAAAATTCGAGTTATATTTTTTCGCATGTAGGGATCTGCTATAATGAAAGAAGAAGAAAGAATCGTTGAATGCTCTGTACGGAATACAATAAAACTGTTGATACCGTCTTTTCGTGTCCCAGTAACCAAAAGTTTATTGAAGCTGCTTGCTAAGACAACAATGTATCGTTTCAATAAAGTCAATTAACTCAATAGGTTATTATTATCGTGAACTTTAAACAATAACTGACGATCGATAAGACTATTAGGTACTTATAACTGACGATCGATAAGACTATTAGGTACTTAAGCTGCTTGCGAAGACAACAATGTATCGTTTCAATAAAGTTAATCAACTCAATAGGTTATTATTATCGTGAACTTTAAACAATAACTGACGATCGATAAGACTATTAGGTACTTATAACTGACGATCGATAAGACTATTAGGTACTTAAGCTGCTTGCGAAGACAACAATGTATCGTTTCAATAAAGTTAATCAACTCAATAGGTTATTATTATCGTGAACTTTAAACAATAACTGACGATCGATAAGACTATTAGGTACTTATAACTGACGATCGATAAGACTATTAGGTACTTAAGCTGCTTGCGAAGACAACAATGTATCGTTTCAATAAAGTTAATCAACTCAATAGGTTATTATTATCGTGAACTTTAAACAATAACTGACGATCGATAAGACTATTAGGTACTTATAGTTTCAATAGCAAATACTTCATAAGAAGATATTTGTGGACAACGAAATGACTTTTATAATACTTATTTTTTTCAGGATATAAAAAATCATTACTAGAATATTTAAAGTAAGAGAGTGTCTAAGCAAAACACAGTTCAAATGCCTAGGGATCACTAAGACCATACATAGTTGACTGAATCGATGCGCCTCCTGGGAGAACTTCAAAGCTTAATTTACATACTTTCTTACTTTTACTTCAACTTAGAATAGTTTTCAACACCTCCAGACTGTTTGCTTTATGGTGTAACGTAGACGTAAGTTCTTCAACAGTGTGTCGTTCACGAGATAAACAAAAACTTATTTTTATTTTTTATAGTAGGTCGTAATTAAAAATTTGATTGATGTGAATGTTTGAATATTATTTTGGGCTGAATACTTTATTCAAATTTCGCCAGACAAATATACACCTACCTATGTCTTACTTTCGTGATTTTTAGAATATATTTTGGGTATTTGAAAATGTTTTTTTTCTACATTCTACTTCGAGCACATTTCAGTTTATATTTCGAAAAGTTACCTATTTAATTTTTCTTGAATCGTCGATATTTTCTACTACACAGCCAATAAAATAACCTATATTTTTCTTGATTTTCGCCACCGACACCTTATATTTATATTTTTGGTAGATAGCTTGAAAAAAAAAACAAAACACATAATGATTAGCCAAAAGTGTACTTTAATATTTATTATCACAAAATATTTGGTTTCGTAATTACCAATACGTTATTGCTGTTTGCAAATTTCACATACATATGATTAAAATGTGTATATTTTAGTCAAAACAGGCTGCAGGCTGATTACGTTTCAAATTAGTTAGAGACGTGTATCGAATGTTGATGATGTACAACATAGGTAATATTACATATTATGTCCGATAATACCTAGAGTACCTACCTAGTACTCGTACAGTGACTGGTTAGTGGTGACAAAACGGCGGTTGAATGCAGATTTTACGTCTATATTACTTCATACGTACATATTAACATACTATATTATTCAACCGTTAAGTGAATAATATTATATGCTAACGTATTCCATTCGCTTAATGATCTTTTTTTCTTATATTTATCTGGAACCCATTGTTTCCCCGACTGTGGGTGGAAACATGGGTTGTTTGTCTGAAAACAATAAAGTATCCGAGTTTAAGATGGAAAAAAGAAAAGCATCCTGATTATAAATTCAAGGCTCGAGTAACTGAATACCTTAATATTTATTTAGCTGCTTTTAACATCATAGCCTTTCGCGTGATAAAATAATAATTAAAGCAATCCTCTCTATGTTATAAATTAAGATATTTTAATGGGTCGATATTTTTTATTAACATTTTTTGTTGATAATTTATAATGCGGAAAAGTGTTAAATATTTATTATGAGTGAATACTTCCCTAAATCAAATTTTGCTATGAATATAAAAACCAGGTAGAGTCATTGAATTTTCGGTAGATATAATGTCACACTCTTTTCGAGGTTGAAAAAAAATTAATAATATCATTATTTAAGAAATTATTTGTATAAGTAATGCAAATTGTTTTTATTATATGTATAAATAAAAAAAAATATAAGATAATGTGAGTCTTGGCACTTATCCATGGCTGAAGAGCGGAAGATACTAAGCTTTGAAAAACAAGTATCTTAGAAGAGTTTGGATGAAAAATGGTATGAACATGTCACGAACGATGCTTGCACCGATGCACCCAGCAGAGATCTTTAATCTCCGTAATTCAGGAGAGACAATGGTCCTAGCTGGGTCATGTTCTGAGAATGCTCAATGATAGTTGGCCAAAGACAGAATTACTGTTCTTCCATCCGCAAAAGTTCCGTCGGCCTGGAAGAGTTGATGCAATTTGTGCAGAGTCGCTATGAATGGCGGAGGCTGGTTTCTGCCCTGTGCCACCGAGAGGAGCGTTGAGGGTGATAATGATGACGATGTAAATGTGTTTAGATTTTAACACGAAACCTTACAAAATGTAAAATATATATGGAGTCCCTTCGCGGCAGTGCAGAATAAAAATATAGAGTTGTAGGCTACATGAACGAGATCAATAATGCAATAATACTCGTTACGACGGATCAAAATATGCATACTAAATTTACGTAACGTATAGCGTAAGTACATATGACTCTCACTATACATATTATGTATGTTTGTCTAGTGATTGTAATATACCATAGAGGTTGTAAAGTAGCTGGAAGATTCACAGCCTAACGTAATACGAATCGAGAACAATGTCTTAAAATTTAACGATCTACTTCGTAATGTGGTGACTATATGACGCATTAAATACAAATATCTACCGATTTTGTTTAATCACAGTTAACAAGAATGGACCTGAAGTGAAATAACCTTTACCTTTCAGAGATTATCTTGTTTGTGTCGAAGCTTGAGCTTGCAAATGTGAAATAAAACTGTTAATTATTAGCGATATAAAGCTTTACAACTCTAATATTCTATTACTACTAATACAGTATTAATTTTTTAAATCAACAGTACAAAAACAGTTATTTCACTCCACAAATCATTGAACTGTGAAATGTGGTTATTAAAATTTTGCGACCAACGGCCCACATTGAATAGACTACGAACAGGGTAGTGCAGATGTGCAGACCATATGCATCAATGAGATCTATCCTTTAGTTCTAAGTTTGACTGCGTCTTTTGAGAAAATAGCACTAAATATATTTTAAACTGATATCACAAAAAAGTCAAAGTTAGGTTTATTCACAGGCATAAAAAGAAGTCGTTCTGACAAGCTTGATTTTGTAGTGAAGCAGTTTATAAAAATGGTTATTCTAGTTTGGTTACCATTTCCATGATAACGTGTAAGCCGTTAGTTTATATATGTTAGACACAAGTAGAGTGTCAGCAAAGATATCAATAATCAGTGATGTTTGTATGTGTAGGTATAATTGTATATATTATGTATAAAGTGCCTACCCGCCTAGATTCTATCATATAATGTACGGTTTAATGTATACAGCTACAACCATAGTGTGCGAGGGAGACAGCAGTAGATTTTTGTGAGACGTTAAATGTTTAATGATACACATTTATGAGGCAATATTGTATCATGAAGGTTTTATTATTTTTGTGAATGTTAAGCGACTGATAACATTTGGTAGATGAACCACATAAAATATCTCTGGAAAATATAAAATGATGATACCTAATAGTGTGAAATCATGTAGACATAAACAAGCGATATTATTTTTCATATTTTATTACTAATAAATATACGGAATTCGCTATTCAAAAACTTTATTTTTATATCATGTTTTGGTACCTACTCGAAATAAAATAAAAAATATAAAAAACACTTGAAATAAAATTACGGATTCTGGGAATAGATTAGCTAACACATTTTTTTTTTATTATTTTCTTTTTCTATGTATTTTAACAAGCTCGCATTTTGCGAGCACAATATTTTTTTTATGTGCAAAAAATGTTGTTGAAATCTGCAGGGTAGATACTTTCATATTTTGTGTTCCTATTTGAGTAGATACATAAAATACATTTTGTACATTGTACTTAACTACATAAATACACATTACAAATGTAATGTAAGAATAATTTATGTTGAAGCCGCTTTATCTTCGAGTATATCCTCCATATCCATGTACCTAATATACATATGTGCATCTACATAGATATACGAATACAATACACTCAGGATTAAAATCTATACATAAATCTGTACACACTGTACTGTACTGTACATGTGTAGGTACATCCTTTTCCTTTGGTTAATTTTTATCTGCTGTTATAATTACACACACATCAAATTTAACTATTCTAATTTAAAATTGAAAATTATTCGGAGAAATTTTGTGCATTGGATTAAAACATGTTATAATTAAACGTTGATTATACCTATTGCAGTAGCACCACAATAAAGTATCCGAAATCAATAGAATTATGTCATTTGTGATCATAAAATAATGTATGAGTTCGGTGATTGATCGCTTGTCTAGTTTATCATTAATGCGTGTGGTGAATGTATATTACTAAGTAAAATAATGTCTTGTAACAAATTTGGGAATGGTGAAATAAAAAGTAGACAGAAAACAAAACTAGCATGTCTTATTAGGACTGAATAACGTAACAAATAAATGTATTAAAAATGTATAGATAATCAATATTTTTTAAAATGAAACACAATATATAGTTATTCTACTATTGACTTTATTTATTTTTGCGAGCCGGCTTTCAAGAGCTTCCGCTCTCATCGTCAGGCAAAAGTTAAGTGAAAGTACTTGAAAGTATGAAAAATGTATAAAATGTAAAAATATGAAAGTATTAAAAATGTATAGAATATCAATAATTTTTAAAATGAAACACAGTATATAGTTATTCCACTATTGACTTTATTTATTTTTGCGAGCCGGCTTTCAAGAGCTTCCGCTCTCATCGTCAGGCAAAAGTTAAGTAAAAGTACTTGAAAGCCGGCTCGCAAAAATAAATAAAGTCAATAGTGGAATAACTATATTATATTGTGTTTCATTTTAAAAATTATTAATATGAACTTCCACCAAGAACCGTCGGTCGATAAATTAAACTTTATTTGTATAGAATATCGCTGCTAAACTGATCAAATAATATTTTGCTTCATTGAACCATTTGTACGTACATATATAGTTTCACAATACTTAATAATATATTACTGCTCATTACAATTTAAATAACTATTTACGTTGTACAAATTTCAAGATATATTAACATGCAGATTGAATGATAAAACAATGTGTAATGTATTCACTTTAGTATTGCTATGACTTAAAACATAGAACATTGAAGTATAATCATATAAACGAAACAATAGCATCTAGACATGGAGGAGACTTTAGAGTTTAGATGACAGTTCATTTACTGGAAACAACTATTGCGTACATTGTATGTCTAGTTTAGTCACCTCTCTTGTTCGTGTGAAACCTGAGAAACTAACACTTAATTTAATAACACTGCTAATTTCGAAACGTCTGTTGGGAGTTATTACTTAATATCTCATCATCGTAGTATATTCCGTAGTGTTATTAAATAATATCTCAAAAATTATTCAAGTTGTATTTATGATCCACGTGAAACTAAAAAAAAATCGAGAAATATCTTAAGTATTCAAAAAAATATAACGATAAAGCTGCCCAAACTTAATTGCAGAAAAAACTTAACTTACAGTTCATCGTTTTTACAATTTTGTTCATAAATTTAAGAAATAAACCAAATTTTTCAACTTCTACCCCTCTCCCCCTCTTCATCACCAAATATTTGTTAATTTGGCAAAGGTTTTTCAGATATTTCACGGTATTCAACATCTGTTTTGTAAAAATGTTGTACTTTTTTGTACAAATATAAAGCATACCACTAGCTAGTTTTAAGTGTTATTCATGGACTTCAATAATCGGATGAAAACTTAATTTCTTAGAAGCTTTTTATTTCAAAACCTAAACAATAAATCCGTAGTATGATGCTATTGTGTACTTTATACTAGGTATACACGGATTATATTAGGTACCTACTGTGATTAAGAGTTTCCCACAGCAACAATGCCTGTCCTACTTTTAATTTTATGGTTAGTTATAAAACCCTCAGTAAAAGGGTTTGTAAATAATATTTTATCAGAGAAAAGATAAGAAGAATAGTATTATTGAGGCTGTACTCTATTTTTTCTAGTGCAGTGTCATTGTATTTGTGGGTTACTATCAAAAGATATTTCAAACAATAATTGGTATATTGTGTGTGCAAGTATAAAGTTAATTAAAATGACTCGGTTAGACATAGTCTAGAAATTTTAATAATTAGAAAGGCTAACGTTTGCGCCTGAGTATTGAATCTTGTACTTGTGTTTTGAATAATACTTTGAAATTATGCACAGAAAACTCATACATATTCTACTTTTTGTTTTTTCGTACTTTATTTAAAATGAAGATTCTAAAAAATCCATACCTTTTTATTCTATAACAAAAATTGTAGAATAATAATATTTCCATATTATTTGGAACAATTTCGTTGAAGTTCGTTTCAGGAGTTTTAATAAAAACTCACCAATGATGGGTATCTTCTCAAAAGACATCTGAGTCTAGTAATATTTATAGTGAGAGTAAACTTTAAAATAATCTTATGACTTCCACATGAATTTTCGTTTCAATCTTGTCGAATTTCATTTTTTCTTCGAAAAGTTCAGAATCAGAGATCGTACTCTGAATCTAAGAAAATTAAAGCCAGTTCTATAACACACAATAATTTTTTTAGTAATTGGTAAAATAGAGAATAATATACTAAAAATAGTTTACTCTGAGGACCTAGGTGTTTGTTGTACACACAGTCAGTGCTAATTATGGTAATACAGGTATATATACTGTTATAAATATTATTCTTTATTTCGTTGATTTTCCAAAATCACTTCAAGAACTAAAAACTGTAGGTACCTTCACTATGTTAAATTACCCTACAAATGTTAGGCACTTCAACATTGTAAACAATTTTCGATTTATTATATTTGTATTTGAATAGGTTCCTTTGTGCCAAGCCAAATGTGGTATGTCCAAAATAGCACATACCACATTTGGCTTCTTTATTCTTCCATCAACAATGAATACAATGATTCGTTTTCAAAGAGGGAAAGGATAATATTACCTGAGATGATATTGAGCTCATGTATGAGTGATGAAACGACTAGTGATTTAGACGGATGCCGGATAAGAAATATCTAGCAAGGTTCTTAACTTGATACCTACTCGACACTGTCTCATGAGAGATATTCAGCTTTGTCTTGCGGCGCATTTAGTTAGGAGCGAGTTTACCTGTGTGTAGTACAACGAGTTTGTACGATAATAATTCAAGTGGAAATGTTCCTAAACAATCTTGTATAAAATTTTCAAGATACATTATAAAAAAATATGCCAATTTGCACTGTGTCTTATGCAATCAGTTGATAAATCAATAAATCCACACATAAATATTCTAATGCGTTCGTATGTATGTGCGTATGTCCTTAATGGACTCTGAAATAAGGAAAGACAGAAGTAAAATAATACACTCTATACGAGGTCTCATCTCCTGGGCACGTTCAAGGCCAAAAACATTTAAAATATCTTATGTATTGATAAAGATATTATAATAATTAAATTTGTATGGAAAAATCTATGAAAGTTTTTGTAAGTAGCAATATTCATGGTCGAACATTTTTCAGTGTACTGAATTAATTTCACAATGGATGTAACGAGAAATACATTAGTACTGAGACTAAACATTTGGGGATTATTTTGGTTATAAATTATTGTGTTTGGTTATGATAAAAACTCCTGAATTATGCGAGTTAAAATTGCATATTTTTGACATCTTGAGCTAATTTCATAATGGCCGACATGAATGACATAGAATCCAATAAATTAATATTTAGGTTGGTACATTGGTTCATTTGTTTTGTGATTTGTATGTTCTCATCTTATTGTAAGATGTTTAGTGTTTTTCAAAATATAGTTATCTGTAATATCAAAAACATAGAATTATTAATTCAGTGATATTTCAACGTTCTTTTGTCGAAGTATGCTAAACTTCAAAATCTAAAAAAATCTTATATATCTACAATGATGCTATTAAAACGTCTTCTTATTTTATTGTAAGATGTTTAGAGTTTTTCAAAATATAGTTACCTGTTATATCAAAAACATAGAATTATTAATTCAGTGATATTTCAACGTTCTTTTTTCGAAGTATGCTAAACTTCAAAATCTAAAAAAATCTTATATATCTACAACGATGCTATTAAAACGTCTTCTTATTTTGTTGTAAGATGTTTGGAGTTTTTCAAAATATAGTTATCTGTTATATCAAAAACATAGAATTATTAATTCAGTGATACTTCAATGTTCTTTTGTTGAAGTATGCTAAACTTCAAAATCTAAAAAAATCTTATATATCGACAACGATACTATTAATATGTGTTTTTATTTTATTGTAAGATATTCAGAGTTCCTTTTTATTTCAAAATATAGTGACCTGTTTTATCAAAAACTGAGATCCAACTCAAATACAATGGCATGAAATATATTATTTTTAATTATATCATATGCCGTCATAATATAATTATACCAAACCATAGATTACATAAGTAAACTTGCATTAAACATAATACGGTGATAATAAAAGTAGGCACTTTTGTAATATATTGTCACATATTATGCCTCCGTCTATTTGTTTCATTAGAAGTATTTCATTTATTCAAAACATGCATCTAAAAACATAAGATTTTCAAAATTTAGATATTAAGATATTGTCTATTGATAAAGTAAATTGTTAGAATTGCATACCAGCTTTATAATTCCGTTTTAAGGAAATGTCTCACTCCGAAAATAAAATTGTAGCTAAATATAAAACGTCATTTGTGTTACATTTATTTAGGAATATAATTACATTTCAAATAAAGAATAATGACTGCGATTTGTAATTTCACATAATAAAATTATTATTGTTTGGTTTGCAGTATTTTTAAATTTCACTGGGGTATCCTAAATTCAAAATAATTATAGAATATTATACGTTCTACATGTAAACATCTCAAAACTGTCATATAAGCGTCACTCACAAATGTCAAAATCCAACGCTTTATCTGGGGGACGTTCAGGGGAACATAAATATCGCTCGATATCCAGTGACCACCTGAGCGACCATGAAGTTGCAGTGAGTGGTTAATGTCACCCCGGATAATCGTGAACAACTTTGAGCGTTTTTATGACCCAAATGTCATCCTACTGGCGCCATTTTCGTAAGATTCATTCGTGGTAGTGCGTCATGCTTTACTTGATTACGTTTTTAATTTGAATAGTTAAATTGGCTTTGCTTTAAGAATGTTTATAGGATAATGCATATTTAAACAAAGCGTAAAAAATAAATTATTCACTAAAATCTGCACTAACTATTTTAATTTCTCTTTCATTTCACTTCTTGAACTAAAAAAATATGATTTTCTGTTTTGAAAAATTATATACCGACACTTATGTATGCAAGCGAAACTTGGACGTGGTTGAAAAAGGATGAGAGTGGAATAAATGCTGTAGAGAGGCGTTCACTGAGAAGAATGGTTGGTAAAACTTTGCGAGATAGAGTGAAGAATGAGGATATCAGGAGAATGAGCGGATGTGAGAGGAGTGTTGTGGACAGAATGCGTGTAAACAAGCTGAGATGGTTTGGACATGTTGAGCGAATGCAAGATGAAAGGATGACGAAGAGGATGTATTTATCTGAAAGAAGGGGTGTGAGGAAGCGCGGACGTCTAAGAACCACGTGGCTTGATCACGTGGACCAAATTCTTAAGGACGGACGCGTGCTGAGTAAGAGAAATCGGCGTGCATGTATGAGAAACTGGATGAATGTAGTGGAAGCGAAAGAAGTATGTAAGGATAGATCTATATGGCGTTCCGTTCTCTCTGCCTACCCCTCCTGGGACATGGCGTGAGGGTATAGTATAGTAGTAGTAGTAATTATATAAAATTAATTAAAATAAAACACTTATTTGTAGTATATCCACGGTGACTTTTTATTGAACGCGAGCCGGCTTTCAAGAGCTTCCGCTCTCATCATCAGGCTGGCGAAAAGTAAAGAAATTACAGGTTGGTAACAAATATATATAGTATGTCATTGGGTAGCAAAACAAAAGAGGTAGTTAAGACAGTAGTAACAAACAATTGAAATAGAGTACCGTTGTGGACGGATTTTAAGAAAAACATCTCCAGCATTTGCCTTTTAACGATATTGGGGAAACCACAAAAACCCATATCAGAGATGAGCATTATTTTTTTAAGAGGTAGCCTTCCTCTGATAGTTAGTATGTATAAAATATGAATCTGCTTGATATAATGTTATGTTTTTCTATGAAAAATAATCTTTAAAATTAAAATGAGTCTATACAATAGTAAACCAATTAGTAAATTGTAAAAAATAAATTTAATAGATAATTAATTGTTGATCTTGTCAGGAGGTGTGGAGGCCGATGGTTATGAATCACTGTTGCAGGTATGTAGTGACTGAAACAAAAGAACAAAAGAGCGGCAGTACACAAGTTTTTAGAAAGGATTAGCTAGTTGGGAATCCACAATAATAAGAATTAGATAATAGGTTTTAATAAAGGAGAAGAACTAAGAGTAATTTGTTCATTAATAATGTGAATATCAGGATTATTTTTTAACCTATTTATTTCCAAAGTTTCAAGGCGATTTAAAAGTTGACCTTTCACCCCTCTATGGATTAATTTGATACCAGTATCAGGGTCAAATGTGTGATTATTAGACGTAAGATGGTCAGCAAAATTTGACTTATCTATGTTTTTCAGACGATGACACGCCAAGTGTTCCTTTACTCTGGTATTGAGGGATCTTCCAGTTTGTCCAATATAGGCACTGGGGCAATCATTGCAGGACAACTGATAAATACCGCTATTATCTAACGATTTGATTTTATCTTTGTTGTTAACCAGGAAACTATGTAAAGATTTTTTGTTATAAAATGCTACGTTTTTACCAGTTTTAGTGATTATTTTTGAAACTTTGTTACTAATACCTTCAACGAAGTTTAGTTTTACCCATTTTTTATCAACTTTATTTACTAAGCCAGGGGCAACAGAATTTCTGAATATTTTCAAGTTTTTTCTATGTAATAGTTTGTCAACCAAATCCGGATCGTATGAATTATTTGAAGCTAAGGTTTTTATTAAATCAAGTTCTTTAGTAAAGTTTTCTTTTGATAAAGGAATGTTTGTTAGCCTATGAATGAGGGAGTGAAATACAGACATTTTATGTGAGTAATGATGTTGAGAGGTGGCGTGTATGATATTATCACTATATGTTGGTTTTCTGTAAATGTCAAAATCAAAACAATTGTTTTTAATTGAAATGTTAAGATCCAAAAAATTAATATGAGAACCACCAACCTCCATAGTAAATTTAATAGAGCTATTAATGTTATTTAATTGACTAAGAAATAAGTTTAATTGGCGTTCAGTACCTGTCCATAGGCCAATGATATCATCCACATATCTATAATAAAATATTAAGTTTTTGAACAGAGGTAGTTTAGATATTTTCTGTTCCAAATATGACACAAAAAAGTCAGAAAGAATCGGACTTAGTGGACTCCCCATACTTAGTCCATCTCGTTGAATGTAAAATTTATCATTAAATTTAAAATAGTTTTGATCAATACATAAGTTAAATATTTTTAGTAAATCAGATTTCAAAATGGGGTTTAAATTATTTTTTTCTAAATGTTCTTCTAATGCTAATTTTAATTCAATAACCGGGACGTTTGTAAACAGACTAACGACGTCAAATGATACTAAAATTGAATTATTGGGCGGTTGTATGTGCTTAATTTTATTCACCAAATCAAGTGTATTTTTTATGGTGTATTTAGGGTTATATTTACAATGTCTATAGAATAAAGAATTGGCTTTTTTTGCTAATTTATAAGTGGGAGCAGTGTAAAAAGATAAAACTGGTCTCATAGGCATATTTTCTTTATGTACCTTTGGAAGGCCATACAAGCGGGGGCATTGTGGATTCATTTGTTTTAAATAAAATAAATCGCGATCATGTGGAAATACCGACTTACATGACTTTATGGTGTTAATGACGTCATCATTAAATTTTAAAGTAAAATCTTTATCAATTAATTGAAAATGGCTATCAATTAAGATGTCTTCAACTTTGCAATTGTACACATTTCTTTCAAGAATTACTGTACAGTTGCCTTTGTCAGCCTTTGAAATTATTAAATTATTATCATTTAATTTTTTTCGTATGCTACGGAGAGTCCCCTGATCGTGGCCCTGATTATTACTGTTATTGTGTTTATTTAGAGCATTCTTAACTAAGTATTTGTCTTGTAAATTTGAATCAAGAGCAAAATCAGCGTCCAAAGCAATCATCTCTAAGTCATTTGATCTGATTGTAGTTGAAGGACAATGTTTAAGGCCCTTTTCTAGAAGTGAAATCTCAGCGGGGTCAAAAGTTATGTCAGTAGTGTTTACGAGTTTTTTGAAAAAGGTTGGATTATTGTTAATTTTTTTTGATGTCTTAGGTGATTTGATGGTTGTAGTTAGATTATTTAATTTATTAGATTGTTTTAAGAACATATTATGTATTTTATGTTGAGTTGAGATACGGGTGTTGAAATCAATCAGATCAAATTCCCAAGGAAGTAATCTACTTGTTAAAGTGGTATGAATATAATATATAAAGTGACTCACATTATCCCGGATCCTGTAGAATTTGGTAGATTCATGTAACAGCCAGTTCTTCCGAGCAGATTCCAGAGTCTTCTTGGCAGCAGATGTGGTGGGTTTTATGTCAATATGAACGAATTTCGGACATTACCGTCCACCACCACCACCAAGTACCGTCGGTTGAAAATATCAACGTAATTATATAAGACAAGAATACACCATAATTACGATTAACTTCGCAATTGTTTTGGCAACCGTCATCACTCAAACGTCAAGGTAACTGTCAGAGTGATAATCATCTTGCTATGATTTCGGTAGATCACCCGACGACATGCCTGAACGCAACAGTGCGAGTCGTCGGATGACTCGCTCCGGGCGCGTGAACGGATAGAGCATCGTCGAGTGATCACTCGGTGACTGTCTGAACGCCTCCCTGGGTTGCTAGAAAATTAATGTTGTCAGAATATTGGTCGTATTAATTGTTACTTTATTATGGTTTGATTAGTATTCGTTACTTTAAAATCAGTAACTGAAAAATAAATAATTGTTATTGATAATACATACCAAACCAACATCAGAAGATTGGATTGTAGATTCTATTTAAAGTAAGTTTTTGGTATATCCTACATTGAATCCGTTTGTTAATACGTGCTTATGTATGCATGATTTTGGCACGCATATAGCTGATTATTATAATGACATGTAGCTATTTTGGTGCTAAATAGATCTTAAGACTTAAAGCATAATACTTGAGGTGTAACTAGACGTTACATTAGCTGACTGAAACATAATATTTTATCAAAATAGGGCATTTACCCGTTTTTTTCTGTTATAGGCATCTCCTAATTTTTTACTTTAATATGGGGATGTGGGTTTTAAACATCGAGTTTTTAAATTGGGAAGAGGTTAAAGTACCTACTTTTTTTCACGTAGGCACCTACTAATATTGACGTGTGTGATATCAAACTTCATGTTTTGAAATTGGGAAGAAATTTTTTAGTATTTTTTACGTAGGTTTTGCACTTTTTATTTACTTAATCAGTTTTACGTAGTTAGTGCTTACTTAATTTTTTTCAATAAGATTGTGTAGTTTTAACTCATTTATTTGGATGATTATCTGTTTTTAAACCCGAGCGATGCCGGGTTATAAAAGCTAGTTATAAATATAACAACAAAGGAAGCATACATATGTAGTGGCTGCGCGAAATACTGCAATGGACTGGTATAGCAGATGAGAAAACTTGATTGAGATACGGATTTCGGATAGTTTCTATTTTATTTTTAGTTCGAACGTTCAACATTTAATGAAATGCATTTCTGCAAAAGCATATCACTTCATCATAGAGTATTATTTAATTATTGTAGAATTAAATTATTTTGAAAATCACTTTTTACGTGGATTAGTTTTCTCACTATTTTCTGTAAGTTTTAGAGTGAAAACAGGTGTGCGTAAAACCTCACATAAAGACATTTTACATCTCCAACTCAGCGATGAGGCATGTAATCCTTTCTGAATATTTTTTTCTTTTTTTGGCATGGACAGGACGGCGACTAACATTAAATGAATATTTTTTTTTCTATTTTATATTGTTTTTAGTTTTCAATATTTTTAAGTGAAAATTTGTTTTTCTCAATTTACTTTGAAATTCGTTTGGAACACCCACGTGAAAAAACACAAAATCAGGTAAATATCAAGATGACCACGTACTCATATCAGAATTGAATGAATCCACATATTAACTTACTAGATAAAGTATGTTTATTTTTGACATAATTTTTTTTTTATCTGTACTTTTTATTCGAAAAAAAGCTTTTAATATGTCGTAGAACATATTATTTTAAATGTCACAGAATTATTTTCAATTACTCAATAGAAGTCTTAATAGTACAGTATTTTCAAGACAATGAAAAAGTCTTAGGTATATATTATTGTTTGGATTAATATTTATTTATTCAGTAAAAATTTAATTAAAACTCCATTGTGTATTAGTTTTCTTAGCTGTTTGTTTTATCCAACAATAACTAACTGTTTATGTAATGTTCTTTCTTCACTGGAAATTTATTTTCTTTAATTTTGGTTTAAAACATAAACTTCAACGTTCAACCCCCTCCTAAATGTTATTTAGTTGAAGTACAGTTCTTATCATTGAAGCACTTTTGAAGAACTTTTTTGTTTAAAATATAGAATAACAATGTTTTCTTATTCACAAAAGAGTGAGACACCAGTATCTTTTTTTGTAAAATTTTATCGGCCGTTATTTTTAATAACTCCATATCTATTGATTTTGAGCTCTACATACTAGAAACTTAATTTAAACCTTGAAAGTTAGTATGAAAACGACATCGTACGTCAAAACCTTGGTTACCTACTGTAATAAAGTTACTTGTTTAACTCAAAACTATATTTTTTTATTTTTAATAGATAAATAGTTTTCTGGACATATATTTATATATGGACACATTGTAAAGCGCCGTTTACGCATAACATGACCTCAAGAGCGTCGTATACCGCGTCTATCACCCGAAACTCCCAACAAAAAGGTGCGTCTTCAGCCCCCTTTTGAAGCTCTCTCCATTCACCTCCTCCCACAGACTTTTAATACAGATTTTAGTTAATACTCAGCCCTGAGTATACTCAGCCCTCTTAGGGGGGCAAGAAAGGAGCCTCCACGAATGATTGCCACCAGAACAGACGATAAACTAAAGATTAAACAAAATAACACACGATAAAATAAAGAGGAAGAGAAAATGAAAAATTATAAAAGCAATCTGGCGCCCCCTGGAAACGACCCTAACGGTCGGCGAATCCTTTCAACACCGGTAAACCACCCCACCAAACGGCCCTTATCAGGGCCATTCAGAACGACCTCAATAAACATCGAGGGAATTAGCGAAGATAAGGAAATAATTTTATCAGACCTGACAAAGTCAATAGACTGCGACATTCTGATGGTCCAGGAAACACACAGAGGACCAAACGCAATCAGACCAAAAGTACAAGGTATGAGATTGGCAGCTGAGCGACCACATGAAAAATATGGGAGTGCCATATTCATCAAGCCCAACATCGACATCAAATCAGTGGCAATGACAGAAGAAAATGATATTGAGATCCTGTCAGTGGAACTCAGTAATTCCGTAAAAGTGTCAACTTCCAAACCTCCAACAAATGACTTTAGATTCACGCCCCCTTCTAACTTCAACAATAGTACAAACAAAATTGTAATGGGAGATTTTAACTGTCACAGCACGACATGGGGATATAAAGAGACTAATGAGGATGGGAGCAAACTTGAGGAATGGGCGGAGATGAACAAACTGCGGCTAGTACACCACCCGAAATTGCCAGCTTCCTTTGACAGCGCTAGATGGAAAAGAGGCTACAACCCAGACAATATCTTCATAAACGAACAACTATTTATGCAGAGCGGAAAGACAGTGGAGGAACCCATCCCTAGAACACAGCACAGACCTATTACATGTCATATAGTCCCGATGATTCGACCAAACAAGGTACCGTTCAAGAGACAATTTAATTTCAGAAAGGCAAAGTGGGACTCATTCAGGGAAAAGTTGGATGGGGAGATTATCAATGTTCCACCTACACCGGAAAACTATGACAGATTCGTGGAGACTGTACACACTATATCAAGGAGGTACATACCGAGAGGATGTAGGACAGAGTATATACCTGGACTGACAGCTGAATCCAAGATATTTCACGAAAATTACAAGAGACTATATGAGGAAGACCCATTTTCTGAAGCTACAATAGAGTCAGGTGAACAACTTATGAATGCAATATCAAATGCAAGAACAGAAAGATGGAGCAAACTATTGGAGGGCCTTGACATGAAGCAAAATAGCAGAAGGGCATGGAAAACCATAAAAAATCTGAGCAATGACCCGACGGAAGTAACATCTGGTCCTTACACAGTCACTCCCAATCAGGTAGCCCACCAACTACTGCTGAACGGAAAATCTGGAGGAAGAACCTCGGGAAAGCGAATTAGCAGAGAGGAGTCAAATGAAAACAAATTCCTTGAGAGGGAGTTTACCATGACTGAAATGAAGCTTGCCCTAGGAACACTAAAGATGAACAAGGCAGCTGGACTGGATGAGATACGAGCAGAGCAAATCAAACAGTTTGGTGACATCACTATCAGCTGGTTGCTGATGATGATAAACACGTGTGTCAGAAAAATGAATATACCAAAATTGTGGAGAAAGGCACGAGTTGTGGCACTGCTGAAACCTGGAAAAGACCCTGCTGACCCAAAAAACTTTCGACCGATATCTCTTATGTGCCAACTAAGCAAGGTGTTTGAACGACTCATACTAAACCGAATATCTGAATATGTAGACGAAAATATGATACAAGAGCAAGCTGGGTTCAGACCTGCTAGATCATGTACGGGGCAGGTATTAAACCTTGTTCAACATATAGAGGATGGTTTCGAGAAGAAAAAGGTAACAGGCGTTGCCTTTGTGGACCTCACTGCAGCATATGACACTGTTAACCATAGTAAACTCCTCAACAAAATATATACCCTGACAAGAGATTATAAGCTCACACAGGTGATTGGAATGTTCCTTGCTAATAGAAGGTTTTATGTGACACTACAGGGAAAAAACAGCAGATGGAGAAATCAGAGGAATGGCCTCCCTCAGGGCAGTGTATTGGCACCAATTCTATTCAATATCTATACGAACGACCAACCCATCACTGGCTTAAGCACTAAACATTTCATATATGCCGATGACACAGCCGTGGCTGCCCAAGAGGACACCTTCAAATTGATTGAAGAAAAATTATCCAAGTCGCTAAAAGTCCTTGGAGAATACTATGAAGAGAACAACCTTAGACCAAACCCAAAGAAAACTCAACTTTGTGCATTCCATCTCAGGAATAGAGAAGCTTCCAGAGAGCTTAATGTAGTGTGGATGGGAGAAAAAATAGATCACTGCAATACAACAAAATACCTCGGTGTCATACTGGATAGGACATTGACATACAAAGAGCACTGCATGAGCACCAAACAGAAGGTGTGCGCCAGAAATAACATCCTGCGTAAGCTCACAGGAACATCGTGGGGCGCAACTCCATCAGTGTTGAGGGCTTCAGCGCAGGGGCTATGCTTGTCTGCAGCGGAATACGCGTGTCCGGTATGGCAGAAGTCTGCCCACTCCAAACAGGTGGATGTAGCAGTCAACGAGATGGCACGGATTACATCAGGATGCCTAAAACCAACACCGATAGAAAAACTATACCCGATTATTGGAACCGCCCCACCCTATATTCGGCGACGAACAGCTGCAGATGCAGAAAGGTATAAACAAACTCATGACAACAGGCACCCTCTTTATCACCACCAGCCAGTGGTGTCCCGACTGATCTCCAGAAACAGCTTTCTTAAGAACTCTGGAGAGGGGACCCTGGAGTGACATTGTGGATGGACCCACATGAAGGTATCCGAGTGGGCGAACATCTGCCATACTCTTTGTGGAAAACCCTGAATAGACTAAGGGTTGGTGTCACAAGGTGCAAGAAAAACCTTCAGAAATGGGGATACCTATCTGCAGAGGACGACATACAATGTGAATGTGGCGCAGTTCAGGATGATAGCCACTTACTAATATGCCCACTGATGGGGGACGGCTGTAGTCCTGAAGACCTTATCATAGCTAACGACAAGGCGATGAATGTCGCCGCTTATTGGAGTGGGAAGATTTAAAAAAGACCGGACACGTAAAGTAAGTAAGTAACCCTGATCATATAAATTTGTTGGTGAAAGCGCTAAACGTGATTGTGGAATACATAATGTACACTTTTTGAAACAAAATAACAGCCATTAATAATATTTTAAATTATTAAAAATATTGTTTTACAATACTAAAACTGAAATATTTATTCAGGGTATTCATCAGAACTGTTCATACTAATTTGATATTGTATACATACCTTTACGGCATATCCCACAAATGGAGTAGCCAGCAAGCTCTTTTTATATATTTAATACGGAATTTATTCATTGTATGCCATTAAAAATTATGGCACATATTTACATTATTCAGAATTTTGATCAAACACACATCATTGGATTTAAAACGTTTAATGATCATTAAAATATCATTATTCGTATACAAACGCTCGTCGTTTACAGGTCACTTAAAAACCTTTACTTTGCCGGTTTCTATCTAGGACTAATACTTCTGCTTAGATAATTTGTTCTGTAGTTACATATCTTGCAATATTTGTATGTTATTTTCTCTTCTTTTCACGGGACACTTGGCAAAGATAATGAATTCAATCATTCTAAATGTCCTTACTAACTTATTACACTGTACAATTTTTTTTTTTATCTGGATCGTGATATGAGTTAGATGCACTCCAATGAATGAAAGATTTCATTGTTTTTAAAAGGTCATGAAGAAAATGTGATATTTAATGTGAAACTCTTGATATTAAGATACTTTTCAGGGCTAATAAAGAGAATACGAATGGAACATGTGAATATGTATTTACAATATATAGAATGTTGCTTGACGTAAAATAAAGCGAATAACAAAAATTTTAGATATGGAGACTCGAAACGTTTTAAATATTTCAAACAGCAAAAATAGTCTTCTGCATTTTGAATGTTTGTTTTGTTGTTAAAATATAATATTTATTTATTCAATCAATCAACGATTATGCTAATAGTATAACATGATACGATGCTAGGAGTGTAATGCACTAAAAATATGGTGTATCATATCCTTGGTATCGAATACCTTGTCCCAAAGGGAATCGAATACATTGTTCCCAAGTCACTCGATAAAGGGTGGATAGCCAAGGAAAAAAAATCGGGAGAATATATATGAATGAATTTTTAATTATATTATATTACATAAGTACATCAAAAAGACATTACATTAAGAGGTAATAAATTCAAAACGATTTGAAAAATCTAATTAAAAACATTGATTAAACAAAAATTGTCTAAATACTTTTAATTTAACATTTCATATTCAACATAGGTATATATGGAAGATCGGATCGAGCTTATATCAAACTAAGATAAGAATTACTTATCAATTGTATTTAAGGTATATTGTGATCTAATTTTTCTTATGAGCTAGGTAAGTATTTATGATTTTATATGTAGCTCGAATGGAGCGTTTAATCAAAACTTCTTTATTCTAATATAATATAATGTCGTGGGTTACATTATTTGCTAAAATATCTAAACTCTTGTATTTACTTAGTATTTATGTTACAAAATTGTAACTTTCAGTTTCCAAATTATTTCGTTCATTTGTTGGTATGAACCTTTTTGAACAGTTATGTAAATGAACTGATTAGGTACCCTAAAACCCTTAACCACACGTCAGATTCCATTTTACTAAAACTAGAATAGAAAGTGAAGCCACAAATGGACAACCAATTGAGTATTTTATTAGGTCCTTACATATGAAATTGGCGTTTCATATGGCAGAAATGAAAACGATTTTTTTTTATGAAACTATTTTTTTATTTAGTCAAAGTATGTACCATGGCTATCTATGCACTTTTGCCATCTCGAAGGTAGTTCATTGATTCCTTTACTAAAAAAAGTGTGTGAGCGAGAATCAATAAAATCTTTGAAGGCCGTTTGGACAGCCTCGTGAGAATTGAATTTTTTTCCTTGCATGAAGTTGTCCAAATTCCGAAAAAAATGGTAATCAGTTGGAGCAAGGTCCGGGGAGTATGGTGGGTGTCGAAGACATTCCAGTCGCAGCTCCCGTAGTTTTGCGGTCGTCAAACGTGCCGTATGTGGTCGAGCGTTGTCCTGAAGCAGCAGTACCAATTCATGCGGTACCCATTTTTCAAGTTTTTTCACTTTTCCAATTTGTTTCAAGTGAATCAAAATGGTTTTATCACTCACACCGAAGCCTGCCGCTAACTCTGACGTGGTTTGCGATGGATCTGCTTCCACAATTGCTTTTAATTCTTCGTTATCAACTTGTGTCTCCGGCCGTCCACGAGGCTTGTTCTGTAGGTCAAAATTTCCAGAACGGAAACGTTGGAACCAATAACGTACCGTATTTTCTTTTGCAGTAGCTTCCCCATACGCATTGTTAATCCTACGAGCCGTTTCTGCAGCACTAGTGCCGAGGTGAAACTCATATTCATAAATATAGCGATATTTTAAGTTCTCCATATTGTGAACAGAACGATGTGAAAGAAAAACAAATGACGCGATAACAAATAAATTTCGTAATTCGAACACAGAAATACATGGTCTTAAATTTGAAATAAATTTGAATTTGGAATTCCTAGCCGAACGCCACATATTTTGAATCAAAGTTGCCAGTTCGCCAAACGCCAATTTCATATGTAAGGACCTAATATATTTGTATCCTACAAATTGAGTAGGTATCAAACTTTATGTTTTCCTACTCGTAAATCGCTATGATTCACATTTCAATTTTGAGCTATTCCTAAAAAAGTTGTCTATACAAAAATTAATATTATCATTTAATATAGTTTATATTAATAAAATGCCTACTTCAACACATTAATTTAATAAAATTATATTTTGGTTTCGACGATCGCGAATTCCTTCTATATTTGGCTAAATGTCAAAGGTCGTTGAAAAGCCGGAATTCGAAATACGTTACCCATATAACGGAGCGAGCCTCTTTAATTAAATTGTTATTTAATGTTCTAATTATTTTAATTAACAATTTCGTTATTTTCACTTTTATCTAAATTAAAACTTTGCCGATATAATTATAACAAGGCTTACATATCAATTTTATGTTAATCCCTAAGTAACATACCACATATTAAATGACAGAACAAGCAACAATGTTACGAATATACATAGAATAGATACTAACAAGGCAAAAAGATTAATTATTTAAAATATATTAAGAAAGAGAAAGAGAGATGTAATGTATGTAATACAAACAAGTAATGTATGTTTGTGATACTAAGCAAAGCAGAATATTAAATATTGTGCCTTGAGCCTTGGTTAAGTGCCAAGACTCGCAGCCATATAGAAGGATTGGGATGATGCACGCATTGAACAAGCGACATTTTGTCCTGATGCTGAGTCCAGACGCCTTCCAAACTTTGTTCATGTTGTTGAAAGCCCCGCTAGCTGCTCCTATGCGGATTGGTAATTACGACCGGAGATCACCCTCTGGCGTTATGGTTGCTCCCAGGTACCTGAATTTACTAACCTGAGATATTTGGGAATTGCCAACCATTGGTGGGGTGTGAGTACTCGTGCATGTTCTATTACATATGTACTCCGTTTTACCAGCGTTGATACGAAGGCCAAGGCGCAAAGAATTTTCATAAAGAGAATTAGCGTTGCGCTGTAATCCGTCCACAGATGTATCAAAAAGGGCTAGATCATCCGCATATTCAAGATCGTGCAGCACTCCCGCAGACGTCTCACTGTTTTCACGCTGTGATAAAGGCACACCGCCAGGGCCCAGAATAGATTTTCTGAGCAGGTAGTCCATAATTATGGCAAAGATAAAAGGTGCCAATACACAGCCCTGCCGGACTCCAGTGGTGATCCTGAAGGTGTCAGTTGGACCACTTGATGTTCTGACAGAACATTCAGAGTCCATATGCAGGGCTTTGATCATGGTTACCACCTTGGGCGGGATGCCATACGCGGCCAGTATTTTCCATATGGTTGGTCTGTGGGGGCTGTCAAAAGCTTTTTCGTAGTCAATGAAGCAACATGCAAGCGGTGAGTTGAACTCTTGCGACTGTTGGAGTACACATCTGGCACAGAAAACTGCGTCCGAACAGGACTTGCCAGGCACAAACCCGTATTGTTGCTTTCTCAGAGATGCCAACACTGGTTTTTGAATGCGACTCAATATGATTTGTGAGAGAACTTTACCGGGCACACTAAGTAGTGTGATGCCACGGTAATTTCCGCATTCCAGTGGATTTCCCTTCTTGAAAAGTGTCACGATGGATCCATTTCTCCAATCTTTCGGGCAGAGCTCCTCATTCCACACCTTGTTAAAGAGATGGTACAGTGGGTGGATAAGTGCATACATGCCATACTTAAGGAGCTCTGCGTGGATTCCATCCTCACCTGGGGCTTTGTTGTTTTTTAGCCTTTTTACAGCTGCCTCAATCTCCTCATGTGTTGGGGGGGGGGGGGGTTTCGGCTATCCCAGATACCTGTGGGATATCTAGGTCGCCATCTTCATTGCCAACATCAAAAGGTGAGGAGGGGTCCGGTCGATTTAGAATGAACTCAAAGTGTTCTCTCCATCTTCCTCTTACTAAGTCAGGGGCAGAGATCAGGTTTCCACTGCTATCATTAATTGAGTCAGCAGTCTTATTCTGATCTCTTCCTACCAACATGCGGGTAATTTCAAAGAGAGTCTTCGAGTCATTCCTGGCCGCGGCAGTTTGTGCAAGCTGTATTTTGGCTTCGACATCACGATATATTTGATATATTCAACTAGATAAGTTTTTACTGGTTAATTTAAATTGTAGGGCTTCAAGCCAATGGATTCAATGCCCGAGGATCTAATGTTCAGATTTGATTACTAATGCAAAACAAATTTTACAGGATGGACGCGTACTGAAGATATACTCAATAGGAAACGATTAATATGCTTACTAAGCCTTTGAGTGAAATGGATATATGAAAAGTGACCATTAAAGAAAATATTACCTACTAATGTTAATATTTTTTCCCTTCTTAGCAAAAGAATGTTATGTTCGTCATCATCATCGCCCTCAATACTCCTCACAGAGCGTCTCTATGCCGATTGCGTCACCTCTTCCCATGACATTCCCTACGCTTTGATATCGTTGTCACATGAACGGTGTATTGTAAGAGAGGGACCTCCAGACCAACGTAACAAACGGAAGAACAGTGCTCTCTTTGGTCAACTCTTCTGAAAACATGACGCAGCCAGGACCATCGTTTCTTCTTATCACGGAGATTATACATAGATCTCTGCCGGGTGCGTCGGCGCATAGCATCATTTGTGACATCTATATACCATTTAACATTCAAAATCCTCCAAAGACATTTGTTTCAAAACTTAGTATCTTCCGCTCTTGAACCTTGGTTAAGTGCCAAGACTCACAGCCATATAGAAGAATTGGGATGATACAAGTATTGAACAGGCGACATTTTGTCCTGATGCTGAGTCCAGACGCCTTCCAAACTTTTTTTTATGCTATGATAATAATTAAATATTTATGGGAATTTTGTGATAAATTGTTTTGATTTTTTAGTGTATAAAATATGGTGTTCAAAAATGTTTTTAATTGTGAAATTAGTTTGACTTATACCAAACATTATTCTCTGAAACTTATTTCCATAAACTCATGTTTTCAAGTGAGTAATTACAAATTCAAAACTCATCTTATACTATTTTATGTATTAGTGTCCGAGGATTCATTATTACCAAAATATTTTAACTTCAATGCTCTCATTGAAGAAAACTTTATCCGTTATTCGAAGTTTTCAACTGCGTATAAACCTGGAATGTTAAAAAGTTGGCATGGATTGAGAGTATTAAGGGATTGACTGTTATCCAATTAAAAGATTATCACGTAAATACAATATACATAAACCATTCTATTTCTATATACTAACGAAATGAAAACACGAATATTCATGGTTAAAGAGATTATTGAAGTAATTTTACACTTGCGTTAAAGAATTTGTTATAACTTGAAAATTGTTAATTTGAATTTAGACGTACAATTTTAACTTTATAATAAGTAAAATGTATTCATAAGGGTTTATCTCTATTTTTTCACAACACTTTACTGACTTTACAAAACAATTTTAGTACTTTACTACGAGTGTTTAAATAATTAAAGAAACACGTGGACGACAGGCGATTTTCATATATGTTGCTATCGAAGTTTACCAACTTGTAATAAACTTCTAAGAAAACAATTTAGACCAATTTTACATTTATTTTCAGAAGACTATAAAACAATTCAAACTCAGTAATTATCTACATAAACACCATAGATATAAGTTTGCTAAAGATATGTTCACATTTTATTATAAAGACGTTTAAAACAAAACATGTTGGTCGAATAGTAAGAACATTTTATTAGAATTAGTTTATTTCCCAATAGTTTGCACATGCACGCACGGAAACTTGTAATCAAAATTAGAAATAAATAAATAAGATATCTTTTAAATATTACTTTAATCATACAGGAAGTCGCAATATACTTCGCAACAATAATAAACAAAATTAGAATTTATATACATATTATTATTATTTATTTATTTTTATGGCGGCTCATCCCGTTGGATGTTATGGCTATATAAATATATATATTTAAGCGAAAGAAAAGAATAAAATAAAAAAAAACGAAAATATTCATATCAGAATCATATTCCTTTGGACGGATTCAAATATAAGATCATTAACTTGTTGAGAATTCAGTTCAAGAAGGTAGACAATATTGATAGGGTACTCAACGTTTATGAATTTAAAATATATGTCCATAGCGTCCCTAATTGGACATCCCAGGATGTTATGGTCTGGCGTTTCCTCGTCCCAACCACACTCGCAATCGGGAGATTCAACAAGGCCGATTCGGAACAAGTTTGAATCCAGGCGCATGTGGCCGAAACGCAGTCTAGAAATACAGACAATGTGGTGCCTGAACAATTTTTTCTTGTGAAACCAAGGTCGAGCTGGGATAGAGAGCTGAACTTTTTTATAATGAGATCCTTTTGGGTTATTTTGCCAGGATGAATACCAGTTTTTGAAGTTAATGCATTCCAATTCACTTAGAACATCACACTCGGGTAAAATGAAGTTATCAAGATTTATGCTGCGAATAGCGGCCTCCTTGGCTAACAGAACTTCTCTTTCATTACCGGAAATACCGCAGTTTGCTGGGATCCAGGCAATCACCACATCTCTAATCATGTTCTGCAATTCCAGGATGAGCAATCTGATGTCAACTATAAGTTGGTTGCGAGAAAACAGAGAATGTGGGGATGCCAAACATTTCACCAGGGAGAGTGAATCTGAGAATACAATTATATTTTCTTCTGGTATAGTTAAACATTTTTGTAACGCCTCTCTTAATGCGAAACATTCTGCTGAATAAACCGAGGCCCCCAGGGGGTAATCTGAAACTGTCATCTATATTCAGCTTCGGGAAACGAATGCGGATCCACTAAAACCGTCAAGAGACAATTTAGATCCATCTGTATAAATTTTCAAATGATCGGGCCATTTTTCATTCACACATGCTAAAAATGTTTGGTTATAGTCAACAGAACATTGTTTGGGATTTTTGTTCAAACCTATATTTTCTATGATTTTGGGAATAGTCTGAAAAGCTTTGAGAGGTAGATTAAAGATTGACGAAGGATGAGAATACCTATGTCCTTTGTACAGATTATCAAGAGAAGTGTAAGCAGAACATAATAGAGGAATACGTTTTTTGAGCCAATATCGATTAGAATGATATGATTGATTCAGTTTAACAACATTATTGAAGAGAGGGTGGTTAGAATAACCACAGCGTTTAAGAATAAACCTCTCTGCAAGATACTGTCGCCTTATATTTAAAGGCATTTCCGAGCACTCAACCTGCAGGGCGTTTATTGGAGTGGATTGCATAGCACCAATCATAAGTCCAAGACACTTGGACTGGCATGACTCCAGATGGCATGGAAGCGGATTCAACAAAAAAAAAGCATTATCTTAGATGGGACCTGACTAAAGCGATGTACATGTTTCTCATAGTTGATGGGTGAGATCCCATGATACTCCCGCCACCGCTCTTAATATGTTCATATTTCGTCCACATTTAGAAGTTGTGATGTTAATAAAAGAATTCCATGCCAACTTTCTATCCAAAATAACACCCAGAAATTTGGGGAATATCATAATCATTGAGGCGTACCAAAATCTCTGGGTTTCTGTATTTTCTGGAAAAAAAACATAATCTTTGATTTCGTAGGAGATATTTGAAGAGAATGGGACAGCAACCATGTATTGAGCTTCGAGAGAAAATCAGATAGCAAGTTTACAGCCTTATTAATATCTTTGTGTACAGTTTAAAGCGCTAAGTCGTCTGCGTATTTTAAGATCTTGCAATCTTCAGGTAAAGCAGATTGAGCATCACAAATGTATGTATTAAAAAGAAGGGGCGACAGCACGGAACTTTGTGGTAGCCCTTTTCATATCGTTCTAGAAATTTCCTCCCCATCGTTCATAATAGATATGTATTCTTCTTTCAGTAAGAAATTTTCCTCCCCATCGTTCATAATAGATATGTATTCTTCTTTCAGTAAGAAGATTGAAAATTAATCTAGCTAGAGAGGCGGGGATACCTAGTTTAATAAGTTTGTTATGTAATGTGTCATAGGCTGCGTCAATGTCTAAAAAGGAAGAAACTAGAAATTCTTTATTAGAAAAGGCCAATTGTACATCAGTGATGAAAGTACTCAAATTGTCTGTACAACCAAGAGATCTTCTGAATCCAAATGGTCTTCGTGGAAAGAGGCCATTATGTTCCACGAACCACTCCAACCGAATCTTGATAAGATGTTCAAGCAGTTTTAATACGCAGGATGATAGTGCAATCGGCCGATATGACGATCCAAGTGTCGTATCCCTACTTGGTTTCGGAATTGGAATAATTAGTTGGTATTTCCATTCCTCGGGAACAACGCCTTCAAGTAAATCATCATCATCATCATCGCCCTCAACGCTCCTCTCGGGAGCACAGGGCAGAAACCAGCCTCCTCCATTCAGAGCGTCTCTATGCCAACTGCGTCACCTCTTTCCACGACATTCCTTGCGCTTTGATATCGTTGTCATAGGAACGGTTCAAGTAAAACTTGATTATAAATATTAAGCAAGAAAGGGAGAAAAGGTTGAGGAAGTTTTCTTAGAAAAGAATATGGGATCATATCCAGACCCGAGGAGGAGTCTCTGGTGTTGGACACTGAAATTTTGAGCTCATCCAAAGTAAAGGGATTAATTAAATAAGCTTTGGCATCCGGTTCTGAAAACTGGTCAACCATAAACATTTGAGTTATGTTGGGGACATATAAAGGAGCCAAGGCATTAACAAAGTCAGTGAGCCATAAGTGTGTGTACTGTAATCTGCGAGGAGGAACCATCGAACTTCTGAAACGTTTGATCATATCCCAAACATATGATGGAGGAGAATTTGGCCACAAAGAAGAACAGAATGTAGACCAACCAATTCGCTTTTTCTGCCTAAGAGCCTTCTTCATTTTTGCTTGAATATACATATTATATGTGCATTTTAATCACAATATTGTCGTCATAACTTTTTTTATATATTTGATAGCATGACTACAAGATCAAACTGATTTATTGTCATTTATTTTAGAGCTTATGTTGAATATATAAATCAATAAAGGGGGCACTTTATCATTAGAAATAGAATTAGTTCTAGTGATTGATTGTTATTATCGTAGTTGGTTAACTGTTCGTGTGTAAAGAAAAACGCTATAACCATCAATATATTGACTTTTTAAAACGATCATCAAAAGAAATTAGAGTTTTTAGATCAACGCAGGTGAATTGAATTATCTAATGATAATAAAAAAAATATTCTAGTTTTATATAAAATAATCGTTTCATTATAAAGTTCTAGTTTTCAGTAGCTCTTTACCATAATTTATTCATAAGATTTTATTAGGTCAGTGTGCATTGTATCAATATAGTGATTACTCTGATTACCTATATTTATGGTGTATTAACATTTATTTGGAACCCATATTTAGAAAAAATTGTAGTTCATTAATGTTGCATAGATTAGCTAAAAAAAATTGTACAATATCATACTCGAAAATTCATTAGTTTAAGTCGATATCAAAAATAACTTCAGGATAAGTATGTGATATTGAAATGTAGCTTTGACTGAGAGTCCATAAATCGTTATCGATTTTTGTACATGTGTGTATTATGATGGCGGTACAATTAATCAAAACACAAAGCTTTATTTACTTTGTTATATATCTGTTTGCCTATATAATTTAAATAATAAATTTATTCAATATATATATATATATTTATTTTTGCTGCATCTCATAATCAACTCTGTTTATCCATTTAGTTGTAAACACTTGATTTCTTTATTATAAAATTGATGATATTTACGGAGAGTGATACTAAAAATATACAAGTGTTTAGCAAGCGTAATTATTTTCAAATGCATAGCATGAAAACTCCATCAATGAAGCGAGTGATTTATGGGTTAATTAAATGCAGCATGTATAAATATTTACATTGTATTTTATCTCTTTTTCTGTGAATTATTGTTATTATTTGTAAAAAAGTTGTTTTTATTTAAATTAAACTATCATCGATGTTATAACTGGAAAATGATTTTCTTATGTCGGCACTGATACGTTCTATAAATAACATTATGTTTAATCAATTTCTTGGAAATACATAAATGCTCAAAACATATACAAAACCCAAATAAACTAGCAAACTTATGGGAATTCTCGTCCAACTTATAATTTGTTTAAGTAAATCCAAATAGATGAAGTTAAATAGTGTATTAGTTTATTTTACAATATCCGTAAAAAATATTTACCTCCTAATCATTTCTCTTTAACAAATCAAGCATCGTGTATTCAAATTTTTCTAAATTTAGCAATGAATCACATCTCCAATGTGTCCAACGGTAGAAAGAAATATTTTTGGATACCCTTCTTGTAGAGATATTGCGTTGCTATAAATCTCTCTTTCTCTCTCTCTCTCCGATGACGCTACAGCCCATATCGAGTCTTGGCCTCCCGCAACATATGCCACCAGTCCTCCCTGTCCTCAGCGGCCGACTTCCAATTTCCCACCTGGAGAAGCTACGCCGCATCCTTTTACACTTCGTATTCCCATCTCAGTCTGGGTCTTCCCACTTTTCATAATTCTTTTAGGGACGCGTGTGTTCGGCATTCTCTGTGCATGCCCAGCCCATCTCAATCTGAGAAGTTAAAGTTAAGTTAAGCGTTGCTATAAATACATGGGTAAAAGTCCTTTTTGTACCAAAACATCAAAAACATGAAATACAATGCCGGATCATTTCTTCTTCGGAATTTCAGTGATGTGAAAAGCAAGTCTTATTTCCAATTATCACTTGTAGCAAGCAGAAACAATTTCATGAAGAGTTAGCACAGAGTTATTTGTTTCCATAATAGGTAGGTATCTCCCTCTTGAGAGATGGGGAAATAGTAAAAAGTAAAGAGTGGCAAAACAGTAATAGTAAAATGTATATAAAACAAAAGACGCTTCAAACGAAGTTTTATTAATTCGTTTTATTTAACCACAGAGGGAATGAAAAATTGTTTCATTGTTTATATTTAATCTTATACGCTGAACGATTTACTTCAGTTCACTTGCTTTCTTAAAAACTTAAATTAAATAAATAATCTTATTTTTTCAAGATGTTATAGATTGTTCCATTAATATTTGATTATTATTTTTTATCTTTTTATTATTCAATTTTCATTATTCTCTTTCTATCTGCAGAGTTCTTTTTATAAAACCCAGAATGATAAAAATAAATTCAAAACGCAAATAAAAAGTATTATCTAATATATAAAAGGAACTCGTGTGTGTTACAACACTTATAACTCAAGAATGGCTGTACCGATTTGAATGATCTCAGATTTGTTGGATTCTTCTCCGCCCGGAATAAACTATAGGCTATTAAAACATCTTACAAATTCACAGTAAGAAAAAATACGAAGAAAATTATTTACGCCATACATTTTTAATTTCAAAAATAAAAACAATATGGAGAGTTATGGCGCTTTAAGCGCTCCCGCGTCGCCTGTTGCATTGTGCTAAAATAATCCTTATGTTCTGCTGTATTAAGAATCAAATTACTATAATCAATATGAAAATGGTGTGTCAAACTGATGAATTAATATTTTTTTACTATAATCTGTCACATAAATGTGGACGTGAACAGATTATATTTGAAATTGTATTTTATTATTGCAGATGGAAAACTATTATTGAACCATAAATTGTGCTATTAAAGATGAAAATAAGAATGTGTTCATGTAGTTCTGTTGAAGATTGTGTTGTGAAAATTGTAGACAGAGAAGAAAAATTACGAAGAAAATTATTTACGCTATACATTTTTGATTTCAATAAAAATGCAATATGGAGAATTATACAAAATCAACGATGAAGTTTTTTTTACAGATTGGCCTATTTACAGAATAATTTTTGTATATATTTTCAAATTAGAATCGTTATCCACACAATTCAACAACTGTGGTTCTGATATTTCAATTTTGAAAAAATCATGGAAAGAATTTTTATAAATTTTAAATAAATAGGTTTAAACCTACATAATTATATTACGTACAGCAGATAATTTATAAACAAATCTGAGTTAAGTTAATTATCCAATATAAATTGTTCATGTCGCCAGGTGGGGCGCGGAGGTAGCATTTTTGCCTTTGAGTCACGAGATCCCGGGTTCGATTATCGGTCAGTGCAAAGTGAAGAATGACCTTTTTTTAAATTGTCCTGGGTCTGGGTGTTACATATTATGTATGTTTAGTGCATTGTATACGTGTGTATCGTCGCGTTAGTACATCCATAATACAAGATTCATCTTAGGTTGGGACTAGCTCGATGTGTGTGAATTGTCTATGTAAAAAAATGAATGGAATTTTCGCAGTTAAGCGGCCCCACCCGTTGTCGAGTACTTTTTTTCCATAGAAAAAGTATTTTTTTGAAACTGGATGAAATTGTTGACATATGTAGAATTATTTTAAATGCCGGCAAAAAAAAATCTACGTCGAATATTAATTTCCTAAAGTTCCGTACATATTACTCGACAACGGGTGGGGCCGCTCAAGTTTCATAGTTGCAACATATATGGCAACAATTTCCTCAAGTTTCGAAAATATTATTTTTTATATGGAAAAAAGTAGGAACTCGACAACGGGTGGGGCCGCTTAACTGTGAAAGTTCCAAATGAATTTTATTTTTTACACTATACCTACGATGACACACTTGAACAATTACGGGAGTTTGTAAAGAGATTAAAAATATTAATCATTCATAAAGTCTGTAGGAGAGGGCAGTAGATCGATGGGCCGCCCTAGAAGAAGCTGGCAAGGGCAGGTGTCGAACCTGTGTGTTGAAAGGCTTGGTTTGGAGTGGCCAGAGGTCCTGGAAGCAGCGGTGGACAGGGATCTCTGGAGGAGATACCTAGGGGCAATGGGCCCCCGACCGAACTAGGACAAGGGGAAGAAGATGTGTGTATGTAATCATTCATTGATTCTTAGGCGGTACGAAGTTCGCTGGGCCAGCTAGTATAATTATAAAAGTTCACTTTAAGGATTTCTTTCAAATAGAAAGAACTTAGAAAGTAAATTATGTGTGTAAGCTGTTTATCGATACAATCTTAGAAAAATGATAATAACATCTTGTAGAAAATAAGACATTGTTGAATTTTCACTTAAATTTATTTCATTATTTCAGCGTTTTCTTACATCTGCAAAGAAAACTCGATAATAATAAAATTGTTAAAAAATTACAGCAGTGAGATAAATATACGTGAAAATTGTACAGTATTGTAATATTCAGAAAATGTATTTTCAGAATGTGTATTTTCGAATAGTTGAAATACCAACATTTCATTTCATTTTTCTCTTATTTCTTTTATATTTTTAAATCTACACATATTTTTCGTATACTGAGTATAACATTTCATAGCAAATCTTTCGTTTTTTATTATTAATATTGTGTTATTAATATAAGGCAACAGACGTTCATTGTATCAAAAAATAAAAAAAAATGTGCATTTATTTAATTAAGTACACCACTCTGATAACTTTTGTGTTAAATCCATTTCCTTTTTAACATGAATCACCGGTACTTGCACACATTGCTTGGTGCTTTTTTTAGATAGTTAGGTAATATCGCTACATGTGGGCACAATATCGCTTCAAGGCGGTTTACCCATCCTGATGGTTTTAATTTTAAATTGCACGGGGAACTTTACTATCATGTTTATTACATATAGCAAGTCTACTTAGCTTTGGAAACAAGTGTCTTAGAAGGATTTTGGATGTCAAATGGTATGAACATGTTACAAATGATGTTGTCCCTCTTTCATAATACACCGTTCCTATGACAACGATATCAGAGCGCAGGTAATGTCGTGGAAAGAGGTAACGCAATTGGCGCAGAGACGCTCTGAATGGAGGAGGCTGGTTTCTGCCCTGTGCTCCCGAGAGGAGTGTTGAGGGCGAGATGATGATGATGAGCAAGTCTACGGACTACCTCACTTGTGGGGAAAACTACCATGGTATAAAATAGTTGTATCTGGGTTTTGTTATTAACCCACAGTAAGCTTGTGTCGTGAAAGGGAAGTTTGCCGGCATCTGGAATCGAACCGCGGACCTCATGTGCACGAGGCCGAGACTCTACCTCGAGGCTACCGACGAACTATTGAACTTATTATTTTTCTTCCTCTGTATTATTTTGTGGGTTTCTTTTTGTCCCTCTACCTCTTTGGTGTTCTTCCAAGTGGACGACATCCTCATAGTTCTACCGTGAAGAGTAACATGAGGAAGTCTGAGTGGGTCTATTCTTTTGTCATGTTAACGCCACGTCCTTGTTCATTGCCTTCCCCATTTCACAATGTCATCTTTAATCGAACTTATGACACCAATTTAAATTACCATTTCCATACTTAAATAGGTACCAACCTTGATTGTATCGGCATTAGCTTTGTAACATTTCATATTAAATTATCCAATAAAATTAGTAGTTATTTTTTTATGATACTTTTGAGTATGACTGCCGCACGACCGGTTTCGCGGACTTTGAGTTTGCATCATTAGTTGCTGAACTAGAGACATTTTTGCATCTTGCCAACTAGTAATTCCAATATATTTTTGATATTCGCCTACACAAATTCTGACCTGGATGACATTATTTCACAATACACCTTTCCTATAGAAACAACATCAAAGAGACTTGTTGTCGCCTTATTTTCCTGAAAGGGGCGTTAAATGGTGGTTTCGTTGAGTTGAATTGTACCTAATACTACGAAGAATTATTGTGTAGTCGTAGGACGAACGTTGATATTTTTACTATTTAATTCTGAAGGCGTTCCATCTTCCTTTTCCAACGAGTGTTATACTATAGGAAAACAAATAGTTGAGAAGTTGTCACGTACATTAGACATTCTCATATTATTATTGAAATATATTTTTATATTTATTATAATAAGAATATAAAAATATGTACCATGACATCATCCGTGCGTTCTTGACGTGGTGAGAATGAAATAATACCTATACCTACTGTAGAATGTACATAGTACATATTAGTGGGAAAGAGTCGATTTTTAGTTAATAAACATGATAAATTATTGTGCGATACTATAGTTTATTTATTATTTATGCACAATAATTCATCAATAATAAACATTGCTTGAACTTATTATTGATATCAATTTTATAATCAATGTGATATCAATGAGTATGTTTTATTGAAGAATATTTTAGTTAATTGGTACCTACTGACAAAATCGGAAAATAATGCGGCAGATTTTCAAATACAAAATCAATGTAAACCTATTTATCTATCTACATCCTCATACCATATCTTGAGTGGGGTATGTAGAGAGAACGGAATGCAATATTGAACTTTTTGCAGAATATGCAATTTTTATTAAATATGTTCATGCAATTTTTCATACATGCACTGATTGAGAAATCGATTCGCATGTACTAATCACGTAGTTCTGTAATGTTCGCGTTTTTTTTTCTTCTATCAGTGCCGCATCAGGTCCTCCCGACGTTGGCAATCACTCTGGAGAATGCCTCTCTGTCTCGCGCTGTGCGATTTATTTCTCCCATCTGTGTTATTCTGGTCCATTATTGTTTTCACACACAGATATGAACACTCAATTGTCATCCTTTATCCTTCGTTGACATCCTTCATCCATACGCTCCACATGTACAAATGTAGATTAGTTTCTTTAACGTATTTTGGTGGACCAACCTGCAATGTGTGTGTCAATTAGTCAGTATACTTTTTTTGGAAAACAAGATTACATTTTCATATAAACAAAAATCGATTTTGAGGAAGTACCTACTAATATTATGAAATGTATATGTCACAAAGTTACAACACTGTCATGTCATTGGTTTGACATATTTCCAATTCTGCTTTGTTATAGGTATTTGTCATTAGTATAATATACACTTACTTTATACTGTCAACACTATAGACGTGCTAAAAACATTTGGAAAAAGTCCAACTTAAATGCTTTGTATGGCATGTACGAGAATATTATGTTCTAATGTTCTATGTGAAAAGTTGTTTGTGGAAAGTACGAGTACTTTACAAAGTCATATAAATAAATAAAATCAGTCATGATATATTAATCTTTTGAAGTTATGTAAACAAAAGCAAAACAAAACAATAATTTCTTTTTACTATACCTAATCTTTAATATTCCTTTAAATACACATTTCTAAATACTTTACGATTCTCTCTTCACTTACGAACGATGGACAATGAAACATAATTTTCAAAAGTGAAGGAACATACTGAGTAAACTGCGGTGGCAGAAAACAACGAACGTCAGCAGCACTCAAATGAATACATTGTTTCGGTAGAAGTATTTTAATAATTTATTTAGTAATGCACTAGGTTTGGTTACAAATTTAATTCTGTTATTCAATATTTTCCCAATTTTAAGATCATTACTTGATTTCGCTATTTACTTAAAAATTCTGTCTGATGTGTTGTTATTTGTAGTTCTATTTTGGTTGTCTGTAATAAAACTTTTGTCTGTAATAAGAAAACGTCAGGGCAACGTTCTTAAATTCCTCTAAACTACATACATATATATATATATATATATATATATATATATATATATATATATATATATATATATACGGTCACTCTACCGCCATCACATTTGATTTCTAGAACCTCACTCTAACTCTCTGTAATCCTAGCGCCTGACAAGTATCCCAGTTAATATAAATCATATTACCGACCATATAAGTATTATCATCCGTCTTGTGAGTAATATTCCCTTTGTTCGTGATTATACATATTATATTACCTACATATACTACCAGTCTAAAACATTGACATATTTTTCCAAAGGTTTTGACCACATTTTCCAAATAGGACAAGTTCTCATTCAATTTCACCTCCATTATTTCAAACCTAAATGGTCCCATGTAATACACGTGTGCTATTTTATTATTACTTATATTTTTTTTTTGTCATGGAATTTCCACTGCTTATATATTATCCGTAAAAACTTTTGGAATTGGTGAATATCTTTATTAAAAAAATACAATGAATATTTTTATTTTCAGAGATAAAAATATATTATTGTGGGTATGTGTTTCTATAACTTTTATCTGGTAGTCTACTCCTATACTTCACTTAAACATCTCGTAATAAAGGTGTTAGTTTTAGATTTTATAAATATTGTGAATAGTGCACTGTACCTAAGTATATATATGTATCGTCTCCTGAGTGCAAGATTCGTATCTCAGTTTGGGACTGGCTCGCTGTATGTGAATTGTCATTTAATGTAAAAAATGTGGAAACTTATTTCATAAAGAAAAAACTTTCGTTTTCAAAAAATACTCGCAAACTCCCACTTCTAAACTAATAATAAAAAAACAAAATCATAAAGGCGCATGTTGAATAACGTCACACAATAAACATCGGTTTCTTGAGAACATTCTTTTCAATATTCTTGTCACATTAAAAGTGTTCTTGAAAACTACATATGTTCATTGAGCTACAGATTAAAGCGGCTTTCAAAGTTGTTTCCTGTATCAATAAATTATTTCAAAGAAACTTTAATACGAAATAAAAATACTTGAAATTTTCTAGTTTCAATATCGACATAATAGTTGTTATATCTGGTGACGTGTAGAGGAATCTATATTAGATAATATCGACCATTTATAAACAGTTCGTATCAACTGTTTTATCAAATAGGTTTCGTTTTTAAAACAAAGTGTAAGCAAACTGTGGAATAGGAAATCGAAATCAACATTTGTACTTTGTTGTCTTTTGTCGTATTGAAATAGTTTTACAATTTTATTAAAAGAATGAAAAAATATATACAAATGAGTGTCATTCTATAGCATTCTCCTATTATAATTATTTGTTTTTCTTTCCTTTAAGCCTCTGTTAATGAAATAGATAAAATGTTTTTAAAATGTGATTCGAATCCTTTCGATAAAGCTTTCCTACCTATTTCTATTGTATATTGAAATTAGACTTACATTTTTCTAAAGCTCGTAGATCTAGTTCATGAAATATTAATATATTTTCGCTTGTTTGAAAAAATACGTGTTCATCATGAGTACTTTTTTTTAATAAACCGTGATTTGTAACTTACTCGCATACGTACTCCGAACTCACAAAGTATATTTTACTTCGCTTTATTTAATTATCTTGTGTTGTCCGGTTAAAGTAACCCAAGTCCTGAACATCTTACTAAGTTTAGTAATGTTGAAACTCAAATAGTAAAGTTTTCTGGCCATGTCTATGATAAGTTTAATGTGGTCATTAAACAATGACAAAAATACCATGGAAAATAAAATTAAAATATTTTACGAAATGTTAATGAACCCTTAAGTTCTGATAATCAAAGATCAATTTGTATTTTCTATACCCTACAATATCACTGCTTTTCTTCTTCATTTTAATTCTGTTTCCATCCATATGGACTTCTTTATATCCTGTTTAGTAATATTTTACACTTACTCTTAAGAGTAATTTCTTTTAAACTTTTTAAGTAAGAGGTTAAATTTAATAATAATGTTTGATGTCTGAGAAAAATACATAATTATGTGTTTGTGTGTATACCTACGCACTATCAATGTATACAAGGAGAAAATTAAAAGAATAGTTGACAGCGTTCAATTTACTCCTCTAATGTTGTAAGAGAACGGACGTGATGATATGAATATAAACCGTTTTCTCTCTTTCTGTAATAAATTTGTCCGATGATAGTACACTTATAAGCACAATATGATTTTCAGACAATATTATACCGCAAACACTCTCTTTTCATTCTTCATGTCGCATCAAGTGGCGATAGGACCGAATGGAATATGAAGTGCAGATAATCTCATCTACATAATATTGAGAACAACCAAGCTTCACAATGAAAATTTATACAGAAAATGTTTTTTATATTTTTTTACAAGAATCTCCACGTAAATATTTATGTTCGTAAGTCCGTTAATATGATTACAACTTATAAAATAAAAATAATTCTATAATCCCAAACAAATTTGATTTTAATACTTCCTTTCGTAAATTTACGAGGCATGATAGTCACGATCCCCAGGATTAAAGGATCGACGGAGATGATAATGATGAATGAGCCAAATATCAGTTCATCAGTTTTTTTTCAGCAGTTTATAAAGATGTTAACCTACGGCTCTATTAGAGTATAGATATGTCTACAATGTCTACCTTTTTAAAGATCTTTACCACAATAAAACACGAAACATCTTTAATCTGTTAAATTATTACACGCAATCTCACATATAAAGCAAGTTTTACAGCTGTCCACATGTAAAATATCGACCTTCTTATTAATTATATCTACCTAAACGAATTGTAATTTGTCACAATATCTCGTGAAATTTTTGCGTTTCATAACCAACCTTATAATATTTTACTATACATACTATACCTACCAACACGCCGTGTCCCAAGTAGGGTAGGGAAAGAGGACGAAATGCCATACGGATATATCTTCACATATTTTTCATACAGTTTCTCTACACTCGGCGGTCCTTGAGAATTTGATCCACGTGGTTCTCGGACGCTCACGCTTCCTCACGTTCCTTCATTCAGAGTATTTAAATATTAATATTTATAAATTGTTGGCTATACAGCTTTTAAACTATAACCATTTCTTCATCATACTAAAGTGACTGAACATAGTAATTTTTCATATGTCGGAAATGTATGGGAGCTTTTTCATCTACACATAATTGATTAATTATAAGATGATAAAATATATAATAGAGTCAGAATTTATTGTTCCTTTTTCATAACAAGAATTTTATATGATGTGATTTATATAACCATTAAAACAATTTGTCATGTTGTGATTTCCAGTGAGTTTATTTGTCCATAGCCATTATAATTTTAATATATCATCGTCGATAATGAAGTAACGAAGTATAAACGTGCAGAACTAATTGGTTCTTCAAAATTTTCGTTTGAACTGTCATCAATCATCAATAACACTCCAAGATAAACCTTTAACAAGCAAAGCTAAAGAAAGATATCGCGCGAATTCTCAAAAAGTTGTAAAAACTTTTTGTTTCTGTTTTTTAATGAGAGAAGTTAAGGAATAGACAATTCATTGAATGAGTAAATTATGTCTGGACTTTGTATAATCCGTAGGGGACAATAAAATGTTTTGATAACTTTGTTTTTCTGTGTTCTATATTCTACTTTAATAGTATGAAGAAATTTTATTTGTATTTTTATGAATAGTTTTTCAATCTTCTCAGTTCTTGTCAAGATGATTTCTAACCACCAGAGTTTTATTTCAAGGCGGACTGGTTGGCGGCACTGGATCCGAGGCTGTAGTTCTGATGCGACTGCTTTTTTGACCCAGCCCAAATTGGGTGAAGACACCTAAATCACCGCCCACACGAAAAGTAAGTAAGGCTTGTTTGATGGGAACGTGTTAGAACTTCATGCTTAAAATATTCCAGCAAGAAAGTTTTATTTTAATAAGTTTGACGCATTTTAGAAAATCACCTTGCGATTCTTACATATTCATAAGATTTTCGAACAAAGAAGACGAACTTTGTAAGAAAACTTGGAATAGAGTATGTAAAAACATGAATAATTTGTTAGATGCTCTCATTAAAACTGAAGAATTTTCATCCAAACAACTTTCACAAATAGTTAAATATTTATGAAATAACACTATTTAAACTTCTTGATTTTTGATATTTTTTGTAAATGTGCAAGAATGTCATTATAGTATTTGTACTAAAGCTGTGACTTACTCCACTATTTTGTTTATATCTTCACAGCTTGAAAACTGCAATGTTTAATACTTTGAAACAATTTATGACTTTTATATCCTTGTTCCCAATAACCATTATATTATTTATATTAAATATATTTATGAAATAAGAATCAAAAGCAATACATAAAGTTTTCGATTGTATCAACAGTTTTAATGCATGAACATTTTGATGCTGCGCGTGATCGAGTGAAAGATATTATGTAACTCCAATATGCAAATTTACTACATCCATAGTATTACCAATAATATCAGTTTAACCTTCGATATTGTGATCGTCGTTTATTATTTTATGTAATATACGATGACGTGTCCTTAATAAAATTAAATCACCTTAATTTTATTTTGTGACCTGATTTTATTTGTGCTCAAAAATTTTAACCGACCATATAAATTTACAATTTAAACATAATAAATTTTTAAGGCAAGTACATTATCCCATAACAGCTTTTCAATAAGCTCATAATCACTTGAAAATTGCATGTGAATCATTCGATTAAAAGAGCTTTTAGTACTCGATGTTTATTTGTAAATATTGAAATATTTTTGTTAATTAACATAATATACAGCCAAAACAGCCTTTTGTAGTAAAATTCATACCTATATTGACAAAGGGGCTCCCACCAGTTATCCTTGGATGTTTCTTATGGGATTATTTCTGAAACGTCACTTATAAATCTTGGCAGTATTTATTTCACAATAAATACTGCCTTGATTTACTCTTGGCGGAAATAGTACAATTGCGATTCAAAATATTCTTGAAACAAAAGCAAAAAGCTATAGGGGATCCTCAATGGATAGCGTGTATTTTCGACTGCATATTAACAAACCCACTGTCAGCACATATTCTCACAGTGTACTCTGAATCATTGAAAATATCGCATTCAACTCAAAACTATTCCCTATTACACGAAGTTGATTCATTGATGTAAATAATTATAGTTGGTCGATGACACTGAGCATAGGACAATGCCTCATACTGGTGCTACGATTCGGGATGAGCAAGTTCATCAAACTAAGCAACAGCAACTTTGGGCAATCTATAGTACCAGTCAGCGTCCTTTTTTGTGTAAGTTTATCAAACAACAATAAACTGTAAAAAAATATATGAGATATTGTGTATGTTTATCGCCTTTTCACTGTAGTAAAAAAATTGCAATGTCAGGCGAAATATCTTACATGTATCTGAATTGAAGATTATTACAATTTAACAGTTAGCCTGTCACCGCCCCTCAACGTCCCAGCTGATTTTAAGTTGAATCCTGGACGAAACTTCGGGCAGCAGCCAACGATCTTTCTCAAATTTAACTATAAATCTTTTTTCAATAGTACTGTACGCAGAATTCCTACCCAAAAAACAATTATGAGTATATGTAAATATACAAGTATTAGATATTATTTAAGGTTTAAGGTATTAAAATCAATTAGATACATCACATATCCTGAATGTCTTTTTTAATACACATGTTTATGACATACAGTTGGCGCATAACTTTCTTACTTCAAAGATGTTATGATACAGTGATTTATTGTAGGTATATCAAGAGTACATCATATTCGTTTAATTCGTATAAATATGTTTTTTTTCTATCTTTTACAATAACACTTGTATTAGAGTTGTTGTTCTTTTTATTTGCATTGTATATACTTATACTTACCTATATGAAATTAATTGGTAGTAGGTATGTTATTTCTGTTTTTTTTTATATTGTTCTTCTTTATTTATGAATTACCTATTTCACTAGATTTTTTTGTATTTATTGTACCAACTAGTTATAAAGACCGATACAGCCGTTTGTTATGAAAATAAATAAATAATATCCATGTTCATAGTTATTTTTTTACAACGATTTTTGAATAAAAGTAATAAGTTTTTCAAATTGCTAGAGATTTAATTGATTTCTCAAAATAGGGCCAAGCCTTAGTTCAGTCACGTGTATGAATACAATAAGTCACTAAAAGGAATTAATATATTATTGAAGATCCTTATCGGAAACCCCAAGATTTGAAGTGGTTTTATATTATTCTCCACAACGAAATATATTGACCTCGATACGAGTACAAAACATAATTATAATATATACGTCCATCCGTATTGATCAGTGGTTCATTAATGATAATAATAATACAGGTATTATACAAATTTATATGCTCAAATTGAGAACCTCTCGTCCTGTGATAAAGCCTAGAGCTTTGTATTATTATTTCGAATTCACAATTATTAATGATAAATGTGTTTATCAATTTAAATGCTATGTATTATTATATTAACATACAGTTGCGTGCCTTGTACAAATACTATTTATTAATTGACTTACGTGATTCTTTTATTTATTTATACTGTTTGTTCAATTCTACCATCTTTATTATCTTTCACAACACACAAAGATATATGCCTGTCGCTATTTCGTGATAAACTCAGCCAGTCTCAATTTACTATTTCCTTTAGATATCCATTATGATTATGCAATTTCATTTATTTTTATTTTTAATATATTTACCGTTCTGTAATGCCACTTATCAAAATCTAAATTATTTATTTTATATAGGTGTTTATAAATTTACTCATTCTTTGCATTACAAACAATTTCATAGAGAAATATATTAAAATAAAATAGAACTAATAAACAGAGGGCGAGTTCACCGTAGGTGTGCGATTTCTGTCAAGTAACCCAAAAGCATTACTTTCATTTTGCAAATATTTTTTTTTTTAATTCACGGAAAATATCTTTACAGTAGTGAATAAATATTATAAAATTAACTTTACGTAAACATAACATAACATAACATAACATGTATAGACAATTCACACAGGCCGAGCTAGTCCCAAACTAGGATATGAATCTTGTATTATGGGTACTAACACGACGATACACATATATACAATGCACTGAACACATATACATGTAACACCCAGACCCAGGACAATTTGAAAAAGGTCATTCTTCATTTTGCCCTGGCCGGGAATCGAACCCGGGACCTCGTGACTCAAAGGCAAGTGCGTTAGCCTCCGAGCCACACCGGTTGTCAAACGATCATGTAAAAAAAATAAAAAGTTCATTCGCCGACAGATGATTTCGGTAGAATGGTAAAAAAACTAAGGGATATTTGTATATTTTGCACAAGTTCACTTTTATACATAGAAATGTTGTAAATAATATTAACAATAGGTATGAAAAATACCTAAGTTTTACCTATCTACTTAGTATGAGGTACTTAGTAATATGTGAGTACATTCACAACAAGTTGATAATTAGCGTATGTACGAATACTTAATAATTCTACATACACGATATAGCCCCGGGAGCTTTAATGGCATTGTTATTTTACTATCTGTTCCAATTTATTATTATTCTCATTGTCTCGAATAGCACTGTGATATAAATTGTAGTAAGCACACACCTAGCTACTGCATACAATTGTGTATACAGCGAGAGACTTTGTGAGGTACATAGTAAGCTAAAGTATTGTTGAAAGGTCGTATAATTAACGTCCATTATCGCGTATCTGCATGCAACTTGATAATATATATTATTATAATACAAATTAATAATAGGTACCTATCTCTAGACCAGTGACGGGATTAAACTTTTCGTATAAATATCTATACTTTTTTGGAAATAAAGTGTAGTGTACTGTTTATTTAATAGTCTTGATAATATATTATGACTCATATAATAGTATGCACGTCTATTGTAAATGTAATAAATAAATTCTCAAATATGTAACAGTATGAAATAACAAAATGAAATTTGTTTCACGCGGTGACCGTGGCAGAGGATTTCAATTAATTTAAACAGAATCGATAAAATAAACAAATACAATTAAACCATTGACGACAAATAATATTTGAAGATATACCTTGTATATTAATAATAATAATAATAAAACTTTATTGACATAACATGTGTACAAACAACACATAATAAATAAATAACAGTGCTCAGTCAAATGGTGGACTTGTTGCGGAGCAACATCTTCCAGCCAACCATTCGAAAGAAGAAAAAAAAACATACATAAAAGAATAAATACTCAATTTCAAAATAAAAATATAAACTAGAAAATACATACATACATAAAATAAAAAAAGATGTAAGAATAAATAGTAAATTAAATACGATGTCTTAAATATATATTTTTTTTTTAATATTTTATCATTATTTTTACTGTAAAGTTGTCCTTAAAATGGTAGATATATTAAATTTAAGCTTTTGTTTAACAAAAATGAAAACAAAAGCATTATAATACGTGCTTTGTAACTAGACCATATATTAGGTTGTCACCTCGGAAAACAATAATATGTTTTATTAGGTAACTTCTATGTTGTTCCCAGGTCATCAGACTTGAAGTATTAATTATCATGGCTCACGTGTAAACCCTCATCGGACATTTGAAATATTCACTAGCGTTACTAGTAGGCACGAGAACTTACTTATCTAATGCTATACAGTTCCAAAACAGTGAATCGACAGTAAATATTCAGTAAATGTACTCTGTAGTACATAATATATAGCCTTAAGATATAATCATATCTTGATAACTCGAATTTGAAGGGAACTCTAAAATCGTGAAAATGATCGAATAATCGAAATTCTTGTGATTTGTGTCGAATGTCAAAATTTTTATTAATTGAAATCAATATTTAAAACTGTATAGCGAGTCAGAATATTGTTATATTGATTCCAATTGAATGTTTCCTGTATTTTGTTTTTGTGTTTTAAAATAAATGAAGTATTTAAAATAGAACAAAAAGTTTTGTCAATTAAGATTGGACAAAAATGTAAATTTCTACCTCAATTTGTAATTCTGACAAGTTGTCTTTATTATAGCATCAAGCTGGATACTTATGGTAATTTTCGAAAGTCGTTATTCAAAAATTCTATATCATACTGCTTCTCCGGCAACAGAATATTAAAAATCAGCGTACGTTTACACAAATTTTGATGACTATTTTTCTGAGATGTTTTGTTAAACACTAAAAACAAAATATCTCATGATTTATGGAAATTCGAAGATTGAAATATTTCCTTCGGTGTATCGAGAGTTTCGGGCTATTGACGATATGACGTTAGTTCCTAATATGCAAAACAGATGTCAAGAGTACCATTGTAAATATCCACAAAGAGATACACAGTAGATGTATTTATGTATACTAAACCATTGTGAATGAATATGGATATATTATTAAACCATCACTTATTCCAATATGTTAGTAAGTAGTGTGACCTTTTAGCACACTATTATAATAAACAAAATATTAAATTTTGCGAAAACTTCCAGTCCATTAAACTAAAATGTAATACACAAATTTAAGCACGGTATTATTTTACCATGTTATCGTAAACATAAATTAAATGTTATAAATTGAACAAGTACATTTAAGGTATTAGGTATATCATTTCAAATAAGTGTCTTGTAAAAAAGTAAGAATCTTGCAAGAAAACCAACAAATATTGTAATAATAAATACCTTATTGTGACGGGGGGACGCCCGGGCCAACGGAACCCTTGCGGACGGAAGAACAGTGGTCTTTGCATTCTCAGAACATGTCCCAGCCAGGACCATCGTCTCTCCTGTATTACGGACATTTCAGATCTCTGCCGAGTGCGCCGGTGCACAGTATCATTTGTGACATGTTCATACCATTTGACATCCAAAATCCTTCTAAGACACTTGTTTTCAAAGTTTTGTATCTTCCGTCCCTCTTTCACAATACACCGTTCCTATGACAACGACATCAAAGCGTAGGGAATGTCTTGGAAAGAGGTGACGCAATTGGCGCGGGATAGCTCTGAATGGAGGAGGCTGGTTTCTGCCCTGCGATCCCGAGAGGAACGTTGAGGGCGATAAAAAAATTCCCTTATTGGAAAAATAACTTTGTACAAAAGATGCTTGAAGGCAATGTTTTCCAGTAAACCTGAACATACTTAAATTATTTCAACTATTTTTATCGTTGATATGTGTAATTGGTTTAAAATTTAGTTCTCGTATAACTAAATATATAAATATAGGTATTATGTAGTTTTGGAACGAGTTTGCTTGCTTGTACTCGTACAATTTTCCGCATTGCACTCGACATTGTTATTATTATTGATTCTATGGTAAATGAACTCAAAATAGAAGAATAATCTTCTGAAATTTGAGTTTGTTTTGCTCGAACAAAGACCTCAATTATGTTGGAAATAAATATAATGTGTACCTATATACAAATTTATTTATTTATTTATTTATTCTTTACTGTACATTGATAAAATACAATTACATAAAAGGTATACATCAAAATTACATACAATCAATATACAGAGGGCGAGTTTATCGCAAAGGCGCGATCTCTTCCAACTAACCCAAATGTAATTGTTCTTGATTTACAAACTATTAAATGATGACCAAAATACACAAAACGTGACTAACGTTTTTTTTTATCTGTTCATTGTATCGATTTTAAGTTAGTAGAACTCCACAATGAAATAAAAAAATATTTATCCTACTTCTTTAGTTTTTCTTCATAATCTCAAAAAAAAACCAAAAGAAGAAAAATATTTGTTTTTTTAAATTATTTTTTATACTTCTCTTATTATTATATTTTTCATTCATGAATTTGTTAAAGTGCCTTTTCAGGTTTGATACTTTACCTGCCTAGAAGTGCCGATATTAAAATTATAATATAAACGATCAGAAAAATTCACTGAATTTAATTATCACTTAATATATGCATTATTATTGTTTATACAAATCTACGTCAGAATTATGTCTATTAAATGACACATTAATGAATTGAGACGTTTTGACTAACGCTAGGTGACACACTCAATGCGAATGGCCATGTTTTGATATTAATGTAGATGGAGAGATTATAAAGAATTAATGTTTGAATTCACATATCTGATTATTATAACATATGACAGCTACTAAGCATGTCTATCATACCACATTATTATTATTTCGCGAGTATCGTTTCAAACATTTCTTATTTTGTAACACTTGTTTAATGACCTGTTTGGACGATAAAATAATAACATTCAAAATAATTTTATCAATTATAACTTATGATATAATAACTTGTGATAAAAAATAATGATTGAATTCATTATATAAAACGAAATTTCATACGAACCTACACATTTAAATATATACTTTTCTTTTGGAATCACATCTACGTACAGCTGTTGTGATTCCAGAAAGAAAAAATCGTCTCATTGTAGGTAAGTAGGTAGGTAAAGAAAATGACATCATTTATAAAATAGGGTAGTGGATTTTGGCGCTACTGGGCTGGTCTAACAGAATATCCTACGAACGCCACTGAGACACTGCCAATTTATCATCAATTTGAGGACCAAATTAAAGATTGCGTCATTTTCCAATGCCCTTAAACATTGCTGAGTTGGAAACAATATTAAGTTTTATGGTTTCTTTTAAAAGAAATTAAAACGACGTAATGTTAGTTTTAATAATTCAAAAAAAGAAGATACATCTGTGTATTGAAAAGTGTTAGGTCGGTGCTCGATTATGTTTCATTGCTTTATCAATAGACGATGTACAGTTTTATGAATTAACAGTTTAATTGATCAATGAAGTTCGACTAGATATCACATAATGTAATCTTTGTTCATCACTCGTGTTTACGTTCATTCAGTATTGTAACTAAAATAATTGGAGTGTATTAAGCATCATAATACCTAACACCGACTGATGTTATCAAAGATAATATTATGTACCTACCTTTATTAATAATTATCTTGGAATATCGTCTTCTAGCACACAGAGGTACCTCTAGATAATACCAAAGGAATAACAAGAGTAATATCATAGTGACTTCACTACATACGTATATAATATATCTAATATTAATATACATAGCATACCTATGTAGGTACATTATTATGTAATACATATCTTCTGTTGTGGATATATACCACGTACAACCTGTTTCATTAATACAGTTTAAATCCATATATGCACTCATCTGTAGCAATGTTATATAGATTACTTCTCATACACAAATATTGTGTCCATGCGTAACGAATTCGTTATATGCCGATTCAAAAGTGATTTCAATACTTCATTTAAAATGAAATTATAATTTATAGACAATCGTTCCAAGACTTTCCCGTACAAATTATTCAATAGTCGTTACCTTAATAGTCATCCTAGGCCTTAATTAAGGTTTCGTCATTACAAAGTAAGTGAAAATGACGATATCGAATAACAATAATAATAACGCGAAGATATCTACTCTGTATCATGATTATTCACTTATTTTTTATGATATTATAACTCGTATCTTCAAAAATATTTGTTGATTATCCCCAAACATTTTCCTGTTTATTTTTTTAATTTTATTGCAACTTTTTTTATAAAAAAAAACTGTAAAATCTATCATATAAAAAGGATGGGCAACCATTGGTTTTGCAATTTATCGCAAAAAGTACATTATTTAAAATTCAAATGCGTAAATATTTTGGTAATTCATGATGAACCGCAAAAGTTATTGCTGTACCTACAACTAATGTTACACGCACAACATCTAAACTGCAACATTATAATCAAATCACTCAGCATAGGTAGTGACGTTCGTTGAGTGAAACAAGTTTCAAATATTTTTATAGTAATTAAAACTTACGTCAGATGGCGCAAGCAATAAAAAAATAATGTTGCATAAATCAACGGGCTTTATGTAATGGGACTTCACTAGAATATATTAAAAGTTGTTAATAAAATGAAAATATTTCACATGTTTATAAAAAATGTATGTTTTCACTAAGGTTACATTTTCATTCCAGCACTGCAGACGTACATTGTATTGATAACACCATAACCAGTATTTATATGCTATTATGTCACCATAAGCCGCGGGTGTGCAAGTAATTACATTCGTATAGCAAACGGGTGTATCTAATTAGTCTTTCTAGGTTGCAATCTCACTTAAGTGGGTCACACAAAATAATAATGTTTTGCTTGATATCACAAAAATACTCGTATATTACATAAACAGGACCAAATACCTTCAACTCTGTTTATACATTTATACCATCAAGACACTTCTCACAAATGGAATAACTGGAATAAACTTATTGCATTAATAAATTATCAGATCATCTTTTACGTGTCAAAAATATGCTCATCGCTAAAATACAAGTGTTTAATGTTTCATAAATAACTGATTCTCACAGGACTCTTGAACACTTAGGGATAAGAGTGGGAGCTCTATTCTTTTCCAGGAACTCCTCGGTTTATATTGGCTGTTCAATGATCACTTTTAGGATTCAGAGTTAAATACAAAGTCTAACCATAACATGTACCAATATCATCTTCTTCAAGTAGGATAGCTAACTAATAGACATGTAGGATTTGAGATATTTTCCAAGAAATATTATTTAAGGCCAAATTCATGCAATTATGAATACCCTCCTTTACACGAGACTTGTCTCTATAAGGAGGATGTTTAGATTGAAGTTTTAATCAAATAGTTTATGTATTGTTATGTCTATATTAATATTATTATGTTAAATAAAATAAATAAATGTTATTACGGGAAAGGACACTTGGTAGTATCGTTTTCACAGGTAAAAAAAGATAGAACCGTTTTTTCATGTGTCTAAAAACTTGAATAATTTTGTTCGTTACAAGTCTGATAAGCTTTGAATGATATCAGAAAATCATAATTAAATAAAATTGAAGTCAGTTTCTCTCTTTTAAAAAAGTCGTTCTGAATGGATATGGCTTCATTTCTACACGCACATCGTATAAAAATAATCAAAGATATGTTAATTAGAAAATGAAATCATTATTGTGAAGTGTTCAACAATGTAAATAGGAACGACATTATAAGTACTGGTAGGTATTAATACACAATTATATGGCACTTTATCAAAAACAATAATCAATAACAATTTTGTTATCATGTACACCTGGTATTGTTTTATTATTGTATACCTAATAATTGTGAGACTCGGTCAGCAAGCTAGTTCTAAAAATAAATTTCTGCTAATTATAATTGACATTCGAACAACAACTTCAGACGTAGGTACTACATTGATACACTTCAATGCCAAATTGTTGTTTTTGTAGTACAAAGCATGCGTATAGTTTTCTTCTTCTTCTTACGCATTTTAGTAGGTAGTTTTAGTAAATCAGAATAGATATTTACTTACTTTGTTCATCACAACTATGTACCAATTACCATGATGTTTTTACATTCTAAAATAAATTGTTATCTACGGAATGATGAAAAAGAAAAAAATATCTACGATTTAAAATGTTATACTTAACACTGTTTAATTTTCACGTATAATTTTGTATTTAGTCAATAAATAATGACTAAATGCTAATTTCGCTTTCGTCTTTGAGTTTTAAGTAACTTTTGCCCTAAAGATGCCGCAAGGCGAAAGCGCTCGCCAATTAGCATTTAGTCATTCGTAATTGACTAAATACAAAATCATACGTGAAAATTAAACATTGTTTTAGTGTAACATTTTAAAACTTATATTAAAACGAATTTTCACAAGCTGACGCACCTACTATAAATTTAAAAAATATCTACGTCAATAAAATTATGTAGTTTTTTTCTGATTTCGGAAAATATTTGTTTGTAGTGTAAAATTTATTAATATCGTATTTATTGTATATATATTCCATGTTCCCCCACCACAACGTCTCAGTTCTAGACGATCATTTTTAAACTCCTCATCCTCACTGACGGGCCCTGCTCTCTCTGAACGCCTACGTAGGTGGGCGGAGGATCCGCAAATAAGCGAACCTTTCCTAGCCCAAGAACACCTTGCTGCAGGAGGCGATCTATGAGCGACATGGAAAACCCTAAATCGACTGAGATCTGGTGTAGGAAACTGCCGCGACAATAGAGAAGGATTGGGCTTCCTACAGGACGAATCCGGAGCATGTGACTGTGGTGCAGCACAGACTATGCCACACTTGTTGGAGTGTCCATTGTGCCCTGTCACTTGCATTGTGGAGGAAATTTTTGACGCATCTCCATTTGCTGTGCGTTTTGCACAGTACTGGAGATCAGTTTGATTGGTTTTTTTCTGGGTTTCGACACGATAAATACATAATAATTGTATTGCAAGTTCTTTTTAAAAACGATTTTGAATAGTTACCATGTTTATGTGAATACTTAAATTTTAAGCTTTATCAAAATAACAGCAAATGTTTTAATATTCCGTTTTGGTGAATTAAGTTTTTTTTTAAATGTATGTAGGTTTTTGTTATAAACCCAAATACAACATTGTACACCTTTCACATTTAACTTAAAGTTTATGTCGTGAAAGGGGAGTTTGCCGACACCTGAAATCGAACCGCCAACCTCATGCGCATGAGACCAAGACTCTACCACCAGGCTACTGACGAACTCAGAAAGATGCTTGGAGTATATTCTGAAATTAAGGATAGGAATATTAAATGCCGAATGGGGAGTACTTTCCGGATTTATTTATAAGATTCATGTGTTTCTCGTTAGAGACAAGTTTAAAATTCATTTTTATTTATTCAAATTCATGAATAAATAAATAAATAGGCCCAAAGAAAATTTAACTCTCGAGGGATAATACAGGAGAGCTATGGGTTTAACATTATACTTCTAGAATACATCGCTATTTTAATATTGTATTGGAATTTATTCCGTTGTGTTGAAAAAAGTTGATTCTTCATCTTTATAATAAAATATATACATTAATATCTTAGTAGGGCATCGGGTGAGTGACGGCTTAACAAATCTGATTTCTCGAAAACAAAGTATTGTTATCGGGAGTGTCAGATTTTGCGTTGAAATTGGTTTTATCGATTGCCAACATCCGCAAATTAGATAGCACGTGCGAAATATAAAACATGTAAAGTGGAACGTTATCATGTTACTATTGTATTATCAAATTATTTTATTTATATTTATAATGCATTGTTCGAATTCTGCTTCCGAATCACACCAATTACATACTTCAAAATTTTCCTAGTAATTAAAATTTCTCATTGTACTGAAAAATAAATGTATACCCTCCTTTACACGAGACTTGTCTCTAGAAGGAGGATGTTTAGATTTAAGTTTTTTTTTTCAAATAGTCTATGTATTGTAATATCTGTATTTCTTTTAATGTTCAATAAAGTAAATAAAAATATATAAAATAAAAAAATAAATAAATGTATCAAACGACAAAGTCAGAGATCACTCTTTCTTCAAAGTTATCTACTTTTTCGGTACCTTGTGTTCAATATTTTGGGCAACAAGTTTTGTACCTTTTCTTTTTGATTTGAGTAAATTTAAACAATCTTTATAGAAGTTAACAAGCAAGTAGTTGAGGCTATAGAAAATAATACCAAGAGAATTAAGTATCCCATCTGCCTTTGAAATTATTCGTTAGCAAACGAACTTTCTCAATGAGACATTAATTGTTCCACTTAACACGAGTTTCTGACTACTGAGCTACGTCAAACGGTTGAAGGAAATGTAGGTAGTTAATAGTGCTTTTAAAGCAAATGCTATCGAATTTGCTCGTGTTTAATATGTTGAATACTTTTTTAGACTATTACAAAGTACCTTTGTATACCTATAATAGTACAACTATTTTTATTTTATTTGCGATATGTGTTTCTTTTCTATTAAATATTAAATAAAACGTTTGGTAATCTAACTGCAATGACTTAGTAAGGGTTTAAAAACGTAAAATTTACATTGTTATTGCGTAGGAGAATAAACTACATATTATATTGTGTAAATAAGGTAAATTGTAATAAATACATGAATGCAAATTCGGTGCAGATAATGAATTATACTAAAGCCAGACGCCGAATACCAGATAGTTTAGATAGGGAGGATTTTATGCCATATAGATCTATCCTTACATATTGCTCTCGTTTCTTTTATATTCAAACAATTTCTCATTCGCTCACGTCTTACTTAATCACTTTGAAATGAATGTTCGATATTTAGGCATCAATTAATTTCATTAATTAATTCCGTCATTCAATTATTCAGAAAACAAATTAATAATCGAACAGAGATTCTTTCTCTTGTTGTCTCACATGCTATCATAATTGTGAAGAGATATTAAACGTATCTCATCGTAATTGAAGAACCCTTCTCCATGGCTAACTCTTGTGCATTATATATTGAAGGTATCTACATAACATAATTATATTGTACTTCGTTATTTAATTAAAATTATTATTATTTAGTTTGAGTGTCCTTTGTTGTAGTATATATGCTAGTATATATCATAAGCTTAATAACTCTGGTATTCAGAATGGACAAAGTTAATCCGAAGGTTTTCAAGGTTTTGATAATGTTTAATATGTACCTCTGTGATATTTGATGTGAATAATTTAATCGTCTTATAATGAACGAAAACCACAGAAAAGCCTCAACACGTTGCTTAGAATTTTAAGCTCGCAACACATTATAGGATTTTTCAACTTTCAGGATCACCGCAGGATTGTAAAACAATCTACTGTTAAAATGAATAGAGGTTATATTATTTGCACTTAATCGCTTTGAATAGAAAACGCTTAAATTCTTGCATATTCTACCAATTTGAATATTTTCCTTAATACGATTTGACTGACAATCGCCGCATGTCGTGATAGTTAGAATCTTTTTAATGTTTCCAAGAGAAATCGAATAAAATACCAAAAGATATTACCTACGCTTTCTTTTAAATAGTTACCTACCTATATCATAAATTATATTTACCACAGGTGCCTATACTGCCTATTTAATAATTATATTATCAATATCTATATTGCACTTTATTAAATAGGTACCTATATCATAAATTATATTTACCACAGGTGCCTATACTGCCTATTTAATAATTATATTATCAATATCTATATTGCACTTTATTAAATAGGTACCTATATCATAAATTATATTTACCACAGGTGCCTATACTGCCTATTTAATAATTATATTATCAATATCTATATTGCACTTTATTAAATAGGTACCTATATCATAAATTATATTTACCACAGGTGCCTATACTGCCTATTTAATAATTATATTATCAATATCTATATTGCACTTTATTAAATAGGTACCTATATCATAAATTATATTTACCACAGGTGCCTATACTGCCTATTTAATAATTATATTATCAATATCTATATTGCACTTTATTAAATAGGTACCTATATCATAAATTATATTTACCACAGGTGCCTATACTGCCTATTTAATAATTATATTATCAATATCTATATTGCACTTTATTAAATAGGTACCTATATCATAAATTATATTTACCACAGGTGCCTATACTGCCTATTTAATAATTATATTATCAATATCTATATTGCACTTTATTAAATAGGTACCTATATCATAAATTATATTTACCACAGGTGCCTATACTGCCTATTTAATAATTATATTATCAATATCTATATTGCACTTTATTAAATAGGTACCTATATCATAAATTATATTTACCACAGGTGCCTATACTGCCTATTTAATAATTATATTATCGATATCTATATTGCACTTTATTAAATAGGTACCTATATCATAAATTATATTTACCACAGGTGCCTATACTGCCTATTTAATAATTATATTATCAATATCTATATTGCACTTTATTAAATAGGTACCTATATCATAAATTATATTTACCACAGGTGCCTATACTGCCTATTTAATAATTATATTATCAATATCTATATTGCACTTTATTAAATAGGTACCTATATCATAAATTATATTTACCACAGGTGCCTATACTGCCTATTTAATAATTATATTATCAATATCTATATTGCACTTTATTAAATAGGTACCTATATCATAAATTATATTTACCACAGGTGCCTATACTGCCTATTTAATAATTATATTATCAATATCTATATTGCACTTTATTTTCTATACTTTGTTTCCTTCTTTTACACTGCGACATTAATATTAACATGTTACAAATGATGCTGTGCGCCGGCGCACCCAGCAGAGACCTGTAATCTCCGTAATACAGGAGAGACGGTGGTCCTGGCTGGGACATGTTTTGAGAATGCCCAATGATAGTTGGCCAAAAAGAGCACTGTTCTTCCGTCCGCAAGGGTTCCGTCGGCCCGGGTGTCCCTCTTTCACAATACACCGTTCCTATGACAATGATATCAGAGCGCAGGGAATGTCGTGGAAAGAGTTGACGCAATTGGCGCAGAGACGCTCTGAATGGTTTTTGACTGAGTATTTGTTTTTTCAACATCAAAAGTACAAGACTTGTTCAATGTACATATATTATATTTTAGTTCTATTATGCTTATTCTTGTGAGGCAGTTGTCAAACACTAAAAAGATAAAGTGCTCTCGACTTTTAAAGATTAAGTGGTGACTTTTAAATAAAAAAATATCAAATATTATTTAACAATATTCGCACTGAACTATACACGATTTTCACCTCACGACGCAAATGAATAATCAATTAACTTTAGAGGCAAAGGTTTAAAAAGAAATTTGTGAAAAAAGAGTCATAGTTTTTTAATTTCCCAGCGTCAATCAAACTTCATATTCAGAAATTGTTTATCTTAGTTATTTCATTTGTTTTTTTTTACATAAACTACATTTTAATTAAAAAATAAAATAATTTTATACAATTACTTTACAAAATAATATAGTTGTATATTTACATATATTTATACAACCCGCGTATACTTGTTTTATTATTTATTTTGTTTATTTACCAAAAAAAGTTTTGAAATATCTTACTCTAATTAAAATTAAAATTTTTGATTGTTTTTATTAAAAGGTTTCTTACGATTTCGAATATTTTTATTTGTTTATTATTCATATAGGTTTTTCAAGGAAAAAACGATTTCATTTACCATTTCATTCTAAGCTAATATAAATATTCATCCCAAATTACAGAACTTTGAAATGCATTAGGTAGAACTTATTTAGTTAAGTACTCACCTCAGGAATTTACGACTATTTTTTTTTGAAATGTGTTATGTTCCGTTGGTATTGAAAAGTTTCAAGTATTTTATACAATGCTTTTGAAGTTCTGAGGAAAACTAATTAACTAAGAGTGATAACGTATTTTAATATTTCTTTGAATATTGCTATCTAACATCTGAATCGCCAAACGAGATATTATGAAAACTTAAAACGGAATAAGAGACAAATATTTTAAAGTGGGATATTATATTAAAACGGAAAGGCACACTAGCACAGATTATTTCAATGTACTTGTGACGCCGCGTTGTGGAGGTCTGACTAACTATATTGACCTTGCCTCCTGTGTGATTGGTCCGTAGCTGTGGAACAAAACTCCCTATGATTGAATTGGCCCTTGCGGTGGTTTTTCCATAAAATGACACATTTAAAAAAATTGCCTATTAAAAATATTATTATTTAGATTTTGTTTGAGACTCTCAGCTTAACTCTTGTTAAAAGATCAAGGGACCTTGCATCCCTTGCGTCACTGCGACCATAACAGATTCTATTGTGACATCCTTCTGTATCATATCTCACTCTCAAGGCCTAAGTGCGTCATGTAGCTCACTATTTGTCTTGGTGTGAGAAGCTTCACCTTCTCAGAGTCCAGCAGTGGACCTCCGGGGATGTGATTTCGGTTACGAGCGAGTGCGTCGTATGTAGTTACAAAGGATGTGGATAGGTATTTCATTATCATCTGAACAAAATCTGCAGACTGGGGTATCTGACAGCTCAATTTTCGTCATATGTTTCCGTAATCTGCAGTGTCCTGTCAAGGTCCTGGTTAGAACTTTATTTGATTTTTATCAAGTTTTAGAACTTCTGTGGTGAATTTCCGCGAGTACCCTGTCATCAATCCCTTTCCGTGTTTCAACTCTTGTGTAGGTAAAGATAGGAATTATATCTCGAGAAACAAAATTTGTCGCTATGGTTTTGAAATAAACATTCATGAAATAAAATAAATGTAGTAGATAATATGTACTCTTACATCGTGGAATTATATTATTTACCAAAATCTTTATTCATTTCATGATGAAATTAATATACCGTACAACTCATTTAATTATCAAATGAAGCTTTTTTAATCAACAGCGTCAAAGTCTAACATAATTTCTCTCTTTTCCTTCGGGCTAAACTTGTCTTTAAGTCGAAAGAATATTAAAGCGAATAAAATTTAACATCAAACAAATTGAACCAATTATTATTATTATTATTATTATTATTATTATTTTAATTTTCAATTATCATCACGTAATTCATCAAGGTTTATTTCAACAGCGATTAATTTCAATTTGATAAATTAATACTTATATAAAAAAAATATGTACTTTACTATACTACTATACTATAGCCTCACGCCGTGTCCCAGGTGGGGTAGGTAGAGAGAACGGAACGCCAAACAGATATATATTTACACGCTTCTTTCGCTTCCTCTACATTCATACAGTTTCTCATACATGCACGTCAGTTCCTCTTACACGACACACGACCATCATTGAGAATTTGATCCACGTGATGAAGCCTGCACGTGATTCTCGGACGCCCTCGCCTCCTCACACTATTTGTGTCAGACAAGTATATCCTCTTTTTCATTCTTTTCTCGGTCATTCGTTCAACAAGTCCAAACCACCGTAGTTTATTCAAGCGCATTCTATCCACAACACTCTTCTTGCATCCGCTCATTCTTCTAATATCCTCGTTCTTTACCCTTTCACGCAACGTTTTACCAACCATTCTTCTCAACGATCGCATCTCCACTGCATTTATCCACTTGCGTCCTTTTTCAACCACGTCCATGTCTCGCTTGCATTAGCGAGTGATTGTATCAGAATAATATTGTGCATCAGCATTTTAGCTATGTTCGACACATTTCCGCGCTCTTGAGATGAATGCTCCATTAAACGGCGCCGAATCAATCATCCAACATACTCGTACATACATACATACAATCGGTCGAAGCGCACCGTTCAATCTAGCTCCGGCCACTTTCCTTCTTTCAATGTCCCTACAGCATCTTCCATCCTTCGCAAACATACTTCCCAAATACACTCGTACATACATACTTGCTCCAAACACTCGTCGCCAATTTTTTTTCTCGCAAATCGTTTTTTCATTCTCCCTTTCAAACACGAGTATATAACAATTACATATTGTCTGTAAAATTCTCGTGTGAAGTTGCATAAAAAATTATGTTATTCATAATGTATTCATAACTTTTTCAGGTAGCAGCTTTACGATTATTTTATGAGAATTATATTATGACTGTACTAATTACACTGTTGACCCTTTTACTTTAGTTTACCCAGATTTAAAAATTAAACAAGTGATTGGCTTCATGGTCTAGAAAAACATTGAATTAAAAGTAACATGAATGCATGTAATTTTTGTTACACTTAAACGAATGGTTAACACTAAAAAGTGAAAAGTGAAGATCAAAGAAATACTTTTCACCTATATTTAACATTTTTTAAATCTCTCTCATGCTTCAAACCGTGTATCATATACAGATTTTCATTTTTATCGTATTTGTTATTTTATAAAGGTAAAAATAAACAAATTGTGTCAATACAATTTATAGCCCTGATAATTTTTTTAGAATCAATACCACTAACGTATCTTAACACGTTTACGAACTCCTTAGTTAAAAAGAATGGAAAATATATGCAACATTATAGAAATTATTATTATTTTATTCCACAGTATAAGGACAAGATAGAATATACTAGCATGCTTACATATACACAGTATCACTTACTCATTCATTTATCACACAGGCACATGGCTCCCAGACAGTGTCACTGGGAGGAATTCGTGGAGTGAACTAATCTGGGGAGAGCTGCAAGAGAGGTCGTGGCTTTCTGGAAGGGAATGACAATATAAATTTTGATATTTTTAATGCTTTATTGTTTATTGTTTTGAATGCTGATCGACACGAAAAGAAAAAACAGGCACACTGTATAAATTATTAATTATTTATTACCTATAAAATGAAGGGGATGAGGAGAGGATTTCTGCTTGTCCTGTTGATCTATAAACAACAGAGTACCGAAATGAAAATAAAAACAATTAATGTTTTCTTTTTCTATTGCCACTATACCATCACGGAATATCTCGCAAGTGGTGTAGCCATAAACCAGCTGCATTTAATAAACTTTCCTCTCTGTTCCAACAATAAATCAAGTCATTCAAGATAGATGAAATACCTCGTTGTTGAATTTAAAAAGTACAATGTCTTACTTTTCTTTGAATACCTGCCTTTTACAGGACAATGTTCAACAATATACTTGAAAGACGGAAGACGTCTCTCTCAAAAATAATCAATATAGTAGAAAATTATAAATGTTTTTTATTTCACCACGCAATTCGTCTATATCACCTTTGAAACAATGAACAAAAGCGTTCAGAATTCATCAAACTTAGAGATAAAAGTTCTTTTCATATACAAACTTATAAAATTGTATGCATTCTGTTAGTCTTTCTTGAACGGATCGATTTTGAAAACTCGGTCCAAGCGATTATATTTTTCTACATTTTTCTCAATTTACATAGGTACTTAAGTAGGTACAAAACCTAAGACTATGCTAAAAACCTTTTTTGCGCCATTGGAACACTAACATGTCTATATACAGTTCACATTTCATCTTTGAAATGTCAGAGTTCGTAAGATTTCTCGTAAACATCCTGACAGAAAAATACTGAATTTATGCACGTATCTGTTGACTGTACTTGAATGCATAATATATAATTATATCGTGGAAGCATTAGTCATGTTTACAGAAAAAAATATGTTATTAACTTAATATACAGCGGGCCACAAGGGAGTGGTTTATTATCATAATTATACCTACTATTTTCATTCTATATAATATGTACATTCAGTCTTAACATTGTTACTGGTTATCGGAGCTCCCGTGCCAAAGTTGCTTTCTTTTTAGCTCCTGAACCTGAACTTGCAAACGACACGTGGATCCTGATAACCAGACATCATGATAAGGACTGTGAAAACTTGATGATTTAATCTTAATCTTGAACGATACTAGTGACGTAATAGGTAGAGGTATAATATTATATTCATGTTGGTTATGATAATCGCATAGGAAAGGTCACAATATGAATTATAACACTTTTTCCTTTACGTTAGCACCTATAATACCTTTTACTAGATATTTTATTTCACAATAAATAACTTTGCAATATGATTTGCTTATTTTAAAGGTATTATTATATTTCATACTGTTAAAGATGAATAAACAGCATAATTATACATCATAGTAAGAAAATCATCACGTTGATTCAAATATCTCGCAATGGAGATGTCGAGTACAATTCCCGTATGAGGGATCATCGAAGTAAACAAGAAAAATACAGTTCTTATGGAGTCAGATCCCAAATATCTTTTGCACTTTCCTCGCCTTTGTTTTAAATGTTCTTATATTTTGTAAATCCATTTCCTACGTTTACCCGTAAAATTTCGGATGGAGAATAAGTCTTCCACTCGTGTCTTGTAAAAGGCAAGTGTTCATAAAACATCACCAAAAATATATTGGACACATTCAAATTCAGCGATGGGACATTTTTGAAGTCCTGATTTTGTCGTGGCGTGAAGAAGTAAAGAATAGGTATTGCTTTTATAAAACAGATGCATAAATTTCCTAAAAAACTGTAGGAAAATATTTATGAAATATATTACACCTACTTTTATCAATATGATGACAATGTGTGAGCTTAACGTAATAATAATAAATTAAATTTATTTTCCGCATGACCTCCAGATCACATCTTACACACATAGATAGAGCTCTACAAACTTACTGTTTAATGACCAGTTATTGAAGAAAGTGCGTACACATAATAAATTTACAATGAAAAAGATATGTTGATTTGTTGATAACTTGTTGATGTCACAAGATAAATATAATCCTTTTCAAGATGGATGTCTGTAAGTACCTACTTCCAAAGATAGCCAAAACATTTATTCAGGAAATCTTAGATACCTTATGATATAGATATTAAGAAAGCCTTACGTTTTTTTAATGTATCTAGGTTTTTGTTATAAACCTAAATACATACATATTTATACACCTTTCACAGTAAGCTAAAAGATTATGTCGTGAAAAGAGAGTTTGCCGGTACCTGAGATATAACCATGCACCTCTCGTGCATGAGAGCAAGACTCGACCAACGATCTCTGTCGATAACGAATGTCAAATAGAAAAAAAATATATATCACATATATATCAAGCAAACAATATTATTATTTTATTAAAAATAACACTTCTGTATATATCTATTTCCTCGCATCATCTCTTACAAATGGGGTAACGGAGTATAAACTCACGGTAAACAGTTATGTTTTGCCTTGTAAATGAAAACGAGTCTTAACCTTAACAAAATAATTCCATTATATTATCGATATTAGAATGAAATATAAGAATAAATATTTGCAGAATAAAACAGGTAAATTTTCGAAAAACACATCTTAAATAAATACCCTTAAATTTTGTTCTCTCAAGCAAAACCCAAAAATTTGTTTACGATATTTATCTAGGTCGTTTGCCTGATTTCGAGTCAACTCAAAACGATACGATTTATTAATGGTTTTTAAATATTTAAATTAAACATGATAAAAGCGATACTGTCAGTTTATTTGAGTTTTCCTTTTAATATTTTTCCTAAAACATCAATTATATTCTCTCCTGTGGGCAAAATGTCCATAATTATAATTTTATTGAAAACAAATTTTAAATAATAATGTAGAGACACGTGATTGATTTCTATGGTTCTGTAAAAAAATTCTGGAGAGTGGGATTTGTGATGAACAAACTAAAAATCTTTTTTTTCGTACCTCTTTTTTTAGATTGTCGATTCGCGTAAGAAGAATATATTTTTATTATTTTGATGAAAATGAAAATTACGTGAATATAATGATAAGGTAGGGTTGACACTCAAAGGCATTTAAAACCTACAGAATAAATCGGATTCTGTTATAAAGGTTACTGGTAATCGTTCCTAATAGACGCAGAGGTCAATTATCAAAGAAAAGTAAATAAAAAGAGAAATAATTTGCTAAGTTGGTATTTAATATACTTAAATATCCAAGAGTAGGTATAAAAACATGTTGTGTTGTAACACAAATTAATAATCCTTCATTTGTGTTTACCTTGTAAATGCATTTTTTTTTTATTAAAGTTGCATCATAAATTCAGTATTAGAGCATGTATTTTCACCTATCCTCCCCTAGGCTTGGTGTATGCCGTCCTAATTAGACTACTACTACTACTATACCATCACGGCATATCCCACAAATGGGGTAGCCAGCAGACCAGCTGCATGTAAGAAACATGCAAACTGTCCTCTTAGACACATTCACCAATTCCACCAACATCTTTTATGCTCCTCTCATATGAGTCCTTTCAGAGTAGGTGACTGCACTCATCGCTAATTAACTCATGCTATCAACTAATAAATACAATAATCAGAAGTTACCGATAAAGGTACCTACCTCTGTGGCCTAATGATTAGAATACTTGACTTTGAACACTGAGGTGCTGAGTCCGATTTCTAGTAGGTGCGGTTGGCTAGATAAAATCGCTATACAGCTATGATTGTAATCACCTGCTTTGAAAGTATTAATATGAAAGAAACGTAACAGAAACAGGTAGAATTGGTGACCGTTGTCATGGTATAAAGCGCTTACATTTTCATTTCAGTCTGCTTTTCCTATATTTTTAATAGCCAAAGCACTTCAAAGTTTCTATCGTTAATAGCCTCTTTAACCTTTCTAAATTACTCCAAGTTTTCATAAATACCTTCTTAGGGGGTGAATAAATCTTTATTTTATTCGCTAATGATCTCTATATAGGATGAAATACATAAAATATTATGGCATACTATTTTATTCATGTTGTACGTGATTAACAATTAAATCTACGTGTAGGAGAATTCATATGGTTGGATGATAATGATAGAAAAGGTTTGGGTAATATAAGTAAAATTTTAAATTATTTCCTCATTTAATATTAACCAAATCATGAGAATGGAAACCAACTGGCAATTAATAAAGTCACTGTAAAAAATCTAATCACATAAGTGTTTCCTTTTCACATTTTATTTCATACGAACCTACAAAGTATCGTTGATCGACAATGTTATCTATATCTACATAAATGGAACAATACATAGGCCGTAGAGCACCCGGTAAATAATAATTGGTCCCTCACTCTTTTCTGTAAGCTTTCGAGTGTTCTGTAGAAGGAAGGTGTTCGAAAAATAAAGACATTTTACATCGCAAATTCAGCAATGAGGTTTGCCACCCATCCTGAATATCTGATTTTTTTGTTGGCACAAAGAAGACGACTTGCATGATTGTTGCGTAAGGCTGATCTGCTGATACCTCACTTATGGGATATGCCGTGATGGTGTAGTAGTAGTAGTAGTATAATTTCAAATAACGATTATCTCGCAAGATGGTTTATGGAGTAATTATGTCAATGAGTAACTTTCATCCCCATGTAATTATCACTCGCACTTTGGTATGGAAACAGTGACTCTGTTTAATGGAATGTAGACTTTAATATTTTATTATCGTTGCTATTTCATATTTAATCTTCCTTATCGCGTCATAATTATCTGTGACTCTGCGTCAATCTAAACAGCTAGCGTTTTATCCGGTTATTTAGATATAAAATTAAATTAAAATCCTTTTTTACCACCACATTATGATTTTGATGAAAAAACTCTGATACTCGCTTAATGCTTTAGTAGTAATTATTATTTCCCATTATATCATAGTAATTGATAATTATTTTTGAATCACGTCGTTTATGAAGTCATATTAATTTATGGTGGTCTACGGTGGTATACGGTGGTGGTATAATGGTAATTAATTTATAGTCTTGTAATCATCCTTTTTTCCTAATTGAACCATTCTACACAATGATGATTGCCTGTATGTCTACTAAAGTAAATCCTTTAGGATACTATGATTTCTTCACATGGTTGTAACCATAAGGTTGTGACAAAAAAACAGGGCTGAAATTTGTTACCGTTTAAAACGCGTGTATCAAAACCACATATCATTAGATTTTCAAAACTAGCTGGTTTTGAATAGGTTTAATAATTCGTTACGCATGAAAAAAGTTGTATGAATGACATGTAAGGTTCACTAAGAATAGAATCTGAGTATTTCATAAAAACTGTTAACTTGCCCCGTCTAGTATTCGAAATATTTATTATACGGAGCGCGTAGATTTTAATTTATTTGGACAAGTAAAAAATCCCTGCAAAACATTCCTTAATTCCTCTAGAAGAATTCAGTAGAACCAGATATTTCCGATAAACATTTGATATTCAATATATAGAATAATGAAATATTTGGGATTTTTCTTAGAATACCAATGCTCTCTGTGTTTCTTGAAAAAAAAGAAAAAATATATATGTACCTATAAACTATTAAATACATCCGAAGGAACCGAAATAATCTGCTGACTTAGGAACTTTAATAATTAAATTATTTATTTATAGAAGTATAACCTAAATAGAAAGCAAAATCAATAAAACCAAACATGTTATAGAGATATACTTATTTTTATTTTCAATTATGTACTTCAATATGTTTTTCCATACACGTAAATATCAATTTCCAAAACTATTAATTATTTTGATATTAAAACACGTATGTTTTTTTCGACTACAATATCTATTTTATTCCTAGTGTTCATGACGTCCCTAAAGTTTACTCATTGCATAGACTGATATTTTTCACCTCACAGATTTATTGCACTTATTAAAATTTTGTGATAAATGCATTTCTATTTTGATTATTTTAGTATGGACCACATGTCCCAATCATTATTTACTCTTCAGTCTGTCTCTACACCTTTAAAAATATTATTACTAAGCGTGACATTATCGATCACAAAATTGTAATTCAATTAATATCGAATGATGGCTGCAAATTAATATCCGTGCAATGTAAATTTTCATCATCATCCGTCGACAATAATTCAATCATTAAGTCATAGACCGATGGCGATGCCAAGATCATCAACGCTTGGATGATAAATAACACGTTTTTACAATCAACTTTTTTAATATAATTTCAAATCAGAGTATATCAGATCAATTATCTACCCGTATTTACGGAAAATATACTGGAAAATACATTATTACTATAATATATTTTTTCTAGAATTAATAGTTATGAAGTATTTTAGAAAATAAAAATTATTACCAGAACATTCTTTCAAACTGAGGAATTTCATTGAAAGTATGTAAAGCATATTTAGTTTTTCATTACATTGTTTATAAATTTAAAAGGTTTCGCACAGTCACGAACTTTCAATTGAGAAATCCTGAATTATCTCTCTGCCAACCAACTTAGCCTTCACGACAAAAGCATATTGCTTAGAGTGAGAGTGTTTGCACTTTTTTAACTATGTTGAACAGAATATTTTTTATTTTACGTAAAATATCTTGTCTTTTATATTTATCATATCAGTAATTTTCACAACTAGGGTATCCGGTCGTGCTAGAATATTTTCGAAGTATAACCTAATTCCAATATTTATGAATACAAGTATGGCAATTAAATCAAGTCATTATTTATTTATATATTTGTAATCATATTCAGTTTACGTTGCGAGTAAAATTAAAGTAAAATGACTTTAATGTCGTCATCGTTTTGTATAAATTTACCAGCAGAACGTTCTACAAGATATTTGCATGTCACTGATCGTCCCAAATACTATTATATTACAATACAATGTATTTTAATAGTATTATCACTCTGTTGTCATGTTGCTAGTATAGACATACTATAGACGTCAGCGGCGTGCCTTCCATGTGTGCAAATATGCAGCGCATGCCCTAAAGTTAATAAAAAAATATGTAATGAGTTGTGACATTTTTCAAAATATTTTGACGAAATTTAGTGTGTACATAAAATAAATGAGGTATTATTTTGTACATGCAATCGTATTCAACTGTGTGATCAATTTTAATTTAGTTTTGAAAATCGAGAAATGCACTTATTATAATTTATCGATTAATTTGAGTTTTAAGATAAAATGTAATAATAGAAAATACACTTAAATTCCAATATTTATTGGTTTACTTGACCGTTTAAGTTTTTATGTAAAGTTCTAATTTATGGGCACAAAATATTTTGATTCCTGCAGGGTTACTCTTGACAAAATCTAAACACGATCTGAATCTTAAACATACGACGCGCGAAGTGACTATTGGCCAAAAATACGCGCATACCGATCGTGCAGTAGCGGTAGCGCGGTGTTTTTGACAAACTTCCCTTTGTGCGTCATATGATCAAGATCAAGACTAGATTAAGAACGTATTTAGATTGTGTCAAGAGTAGCCCTGCTGATCCTTATTGCTTAATTGAAAATCTAAGGTACCTACCTAATTGATGAGTAACTTGAAAAAATATGTGCTCGTATAATAATGTTTTTTTATATATTCTTTAAATCTCAAGGAAATTAACTCGTTTGCGAGTGAAATAGTGTATACAAAGCATGACCAATGTAAGAAATCTAGTACCGCCACTGAATCACGTATAATATTACGTTGCTGATATAGGCTGTTGCTGCGATTAGTCACGTACTCGGTGGAGTTGCCATGATTCTGAAATTAAATGCAATATCAAACAAATTTCTCTTATATATTTTAAAGGATTTTGATACCATTGTAGAACATTGTTTGTCAAAATATTTCGACTATTCAAATATTCAAAACAATCGAAATGACTGATAATTTCAATTTGTTTTGTTTTATAAATATGAAAATATTTTTCACCTTTATTCGTTAAAAAAAATGTTTCACATCATAGTTCTTGTTTTTAAGTAACCTTAGCTTTAAAAGATTTTATTTTGCAATACGCCATCAAAAACAAATTAATAGTTAAATATCTACCGGATCATTCAAAATAAATAATAACTGAAAAGTATTTGGATTAGTGACGTATTTCGTTGCTGAAAATGTTTATAATGAAGGTTTTGGCAATAACGAAAAATATGAAAAAAAAATGAGGCTTCTATCTTAAAATGAAAAAAAAGATTGAGAAAAAATTAAAACTTATGGGATTAAAAAATATAATTACATTTATTTTATCTTGCGATCCCATTGTGTCATTACAATGAGACAATAAAGAATTTGTAATAAATTTCCACAAATCTAGTCTGGAAGGAATGAAGAATCGACTTTTTTCTACTACTACTATACCATCACGGTATATCCCACAGGTGGAGTAGCCAGCAGACCAACCCATGCAACAAGCTGTCCCCTCTATGCCAACAAAAATCAAGGCATTCAGGATAGGTGGCAAAGCTCATTGCTGATTTAAGATGATTACTTTATTACTTTTTATGGCTTGTATTAATAATCATTCCAAATCAAATCATTGGTTCTCATCCTGAAAGCCGCTGCACCGCCTCTGGAGTTAATCTATAGATGTCCATCCAGTCTTCCTCGTACCTTCTTCCTAGACACTCCTCTACCAGATGTTTAATTGTTTAGACTGAGCACCACAGTCACAATTTGGAGACTCCCTCCTACCCCATTTCCATAATTCTACACGTAGTTGCCTTGACCCGTGCGCATTATGTTTTGTTGGACCCAGACTTTTCGGGAAATATATAGTCCGGGATCTTGACAGTAGGATCTTCGATGATGTTCTTGTTTGTTTGTTAGCGAATCTACGTTGTTCCATCTTTCTCTCCAAGCCCTTGTCAAATTGAAACCCTCCGGTTTTTCTATCCATATAAATTTTATGGACTTAAGTCGCTATTCTGGAGGTCGAATGGCGTCCCGAAAAGCGGGAGTTTTTCTTGATCCTGTAGAATTCACTTGCGGTGGCCTGGCTTCTTCGCAGGTCGAAGAGACCAATGTTTGAGAGCACTGGGAGCCACGGGAGAGAGGTAGGCTTAACACATCCAAGATGATTGTTATATCTGGCATAACTGCCAAAGATCAAACCACGTTAAATGCACCGTTTCTCGTCCGATCGATCTTTTGCTTTCACATATTTTGTCATTAAACGTTGTTCTATGAAATCCAAAAAAAATTCACCTAGCAATACACAAATCAATTTTGTGGCAATTAAATCATTATCCACCAAAACATATTCTTCTCTCTAAAAGAATTTCTATAGGGAAAATGTACTGTTAAGTATAGCGTCGAACACTTATTAAAACGCAAATTAGTTAAGAACATTCTGTTTATGAGACCACAAAGAATCTAAAAAATATATATAAGATAATATTATGATTTTTAATCACATCATCATCATCATCGCCCTCAACGCTCCTCTCGGGAGCACAGGGCAGAAACCAGCCTCCTCCATTCAGAGCGTCTCTGTGCCAATTGCGTCACCTCTTTCCACGACATTCCTTGCGCTCTGATATCGTTGTCATAGGAACGGTGTATTGTGAAAGAGGGACGCCCGGGCCGACGGAACCCCTGCGGACGGAAAAACAGTGCTTTTTTTGGCCAACTATCATTAGGCATTCTCAAAACATGTCCAAGCCAGGACCATCGTCTCTCCTGTATTACGGAGATTACAGGTCTCTGCTGGGTGCGCCGGCGCACAGCATCATTTGTAACATGTTCATACCATTCGACATCCAAAATCCTTCTAAGACACCTGTTTTCAAAGCTTAGTATCTTCCGCTCCTGAGCCTTGGTTAAGTGCCAAGACTCACAGCCATATAGAAGGATTGGGATGATGCACGCATTGAACAAGCGACATTTTGTCCTGATGCTGAGTCCAGACGCCTTCCAAACTTTGTTCATGTTATTGAAAGCCCCACTAGCTGCCCCTATGCGGATTGGTAATTCCGACCGGAGATCACCCTCTGGCGTTATGGTTGCTCCCAGGTACCTGAATTTGCTAACCTGAGATATTTGGGAATTACCAACCATTAGTGGGGTGTGAGTACTCGTGCATGTACTATTATTGATACGAAGGCCAAGGCGCAAAGAATTTTCATATAGAGCATTAGCGTTGCACTGTAATCCGTCCACAGATGTATCAAAAAGGGCTAGATCATCCGCATATTCAAGATCGTGCAGCACTCCCACAGACGTCTCACTGTTTTCACGCTGTGATAAAGGCACACCGCCAGGGCCCAGAATAAATTTTCTGAGCAGGTAGTCCATAATTATGGCAAAGATAAAAGGTGCCAATACATAGCCCTGCCGGACTCCAGTAGTGATCCTGAAGGTGTCAGTTGGACCACTTGATGTTCTGACAGAACATTCAGAGTCCATATGCAGGGCTTTGATCATGGTTACCACCTTGGGCGGGATGCCATACGCGGCCAGTATTTTCCATATGGTTGGTCTGTGGGGGCTGTCAAAAGCTTTTTCGTAGTCAATAAAGCAACATGCAAGCGGTGAGTTGAACTCTTGCGACTGTTGAAGTACGCATCTGGCACAGAAAATTGCGTACGAACAGGACTTGCCAGGCACAAACCCGCGTTGTTGCTTTCTCACAGATGCCAACACTGGTTTTTGAATGCGACTCAATATGATTTGTGAGAGAACTTTACCGGGCACACTAAGTAGTGTGATGCCACGGTAGTTTCCGCATTCCAGTGGGTTTCCCTTCTTGAAAAGTGTCACGATGGATCCATTTCTCCAATCTTTCGGGCAGAGCTCCTCATTCCACACCTTGTTAAAGAGATGGTACAGTGGGTGGATAAGCGCATTCATGCCATACTTAAGGAGCTCTGCGTGGATTCCATCCTCACCCGAGGCCTTGTTGTTTTTTATCCTTTTTACAGCTGCCTCAATCTCCTCAAATCACACATTTTTAATCACACATTTTAAAATTTCTTTGAGTATAAAAATTTAAAAAAACTGTCACAGTATTAATCATACAGTCACACTTCTTCAGGTTTTGGCTTTTAGAGAGCACAGTAGGTAGATATATTGCATCGTAATAATATCCTACCTGCTTACTACTCTCTCCAGAGAGAGTTCTCCTTAGGATTTCTTATAATAAAATATAAAGCCACGCTGCGGAGTTTTATAGAAGTACGTTTCAGTATTATCTTGTCCTGTCAACTGTCGTTGAAGATAATACTCACAATAATAGGTCTGTGTACAACGTAAATCACTGATGTTTTTTATCACTCGCTTTTATAACTATAAAAAAGCATTTAAGTCTTGTCTTGGATTTAATATTACTTTATCTAATAAATCAGCATAGGTTCAAATTTACACGTAAAAATAAATATAAAATGAAAAATTATTATTGAAAATTTTAGGTTATGTTGCTTGTTAGCTTGCGTTTTTAATTATAGAAATAAAGTTATGTGAAATAATATATAAGCAGTATTTTATAAGTTATGTTTATTTTAATTTACATACAATCGGTTACCTAATAATAGAAACTTATAAATCAATGCAAAAGATTCAAAGCTCTAATAGATTGTCGATTTATTTCACCTTTACAATACAAATTAATGCTTAGTATGGAATCATTTTTGAGTTTATCTGAAATTCAGAACATAAAGTTTATTGGAATCATTTTAAAACATTGAATTTATCTCTCATCTCTAAAACGTCAAGAAGAACCTAATAAAAAATATCGGGAGTAGTATTTTTTATTTATTTATTTATTTATAATTTTTTTTATAACATATTTACATAGTTAACAAATTCATATAAATAAAACATTATTTTTCAATGACTCAACTTCAAAAAGAGAAAATCTCGTGTTTTGAAGTGAACTACATTGTTACAATATTACAAAACAATACAAAAGTAAATAAAAAGAAAACAATTTCAAAAACATTACCAGAATAAATCCTGAAACTTTCCATAAACTTGAAAAGAAAAAAAAAAAACACATCGTACAAAAATAAACATGTTAGTACAAATTAAATAACAATAAGGTACACTTTCAATCATCAATAATCTATACCCAAAAAGAAGAAAAATCTACTTCATTAACTTTTTTAAAGCTAACTTAAACTTAGCTATACCAATATTTGCTAGATCCTTGCAATCCACCGGCAAAGCATTATACCACTTCACTCCTAGGTAGGAGTAGTGGTTTTGCGCAAACGTTGTGTTTTTTTTTGGTATTTTTATAAGACCACCTAAACGAGGCAATGTGCTAATGCACTCCACCGGGTGGATCGGATCAGTTATATATTCCTTACAAATACGCAGTACAGCTTGTCTCCTATATATTGTGTCCAATCTTAATACTCCAAAGTCAGAAAACAGTTGGTCAGATGGGTAATCACTCGGCTTATGCAATATAATCTTAATAATTTTTCGCTGTATGATGTAAAGTGGCTTCAAGCTGGTAGAATATATTCCTCCCCATCCTATTATTCCATACTGCATAACCGACTGCGCAAGAGCATAGTAAACCATTTTTTATTATTTTATTTATTTTAGTAATTCTCTGTTCGTGTATTGGTTGTATATTTGATTAAACATAGTGTGATATAAGCAAACAAAAGTAAGTATCAATGTTTCTTATCCTAGACAGCCGATATGTAAATCGTATGTGCAATACATAATAATGTAAGTGTGTAGAATTACTATTCTCATTCGAATACATGATAAGTGCGCTATTTACATATTATATAAATTCACAAAGTAGGTGTTAAATAAACATGTATCATATTAAATTTTAAATTCAATGAAAATCAAGGTCATTTGTCTAGACACACAAAGATAAAATAATAGAAAATACTCCAATGGTATGCTTTGCTTTAAAAAATTATACCTCTCACCATGGTATTTTTACGTATTATTATATTTAAATAGGACTACACATTACATTGTAGTGCTCACCACTTTAAAATTTATTACATATTTTGAATAAATAATTTCATATTTTAAAAAAAATGTTTCACTTCAGTTGATATAAAAAATAGCACACCATTAAATTATATTGATTTGATTTATTTAAATGATTTTTGTGTTATTATTTCGTTTTTATATCATCCCGAAGAACACAATAAAAAAAAAACAAATCTCTTTCTCGTAAACGGATTGACCTACCTTTTTTGCAATATTCGTAGACGTCTGTTTTATGTGTTCAGACGTGTTAAACAACAGGTTCTTTTCAGTTTTGTATATCTTTTTCTATAACTTTTATTTAAGTTCTGGAAAAATTATTTAATTGTAAAGATTGTGACGTATGTTTTTTTACCATGATTTGGAAAAAATCGCTTTCGTGAAGTAAAGTCCCGTATGCTAACTTTGTTATCTCTTTAAGATATGTTAATTTCGTTATCATTTATTTTTGAGACTTGCGTGTATTTTTCCTCATTTTTTAGGTAAAGATAAATGAAACTGACACTATAAACACGGACTCATCTGTTTTAAGATTGTTAGAATCAACAGAACTAAAGAGCAAAAATGAATAAAAAAAACTTTTGATATGTTTCGATTAGATCCAAACTTTTATATTCAATAATGAAAATCAAGTCAACTCTACTAAATTGTGTGAGTGATTTTCCTCTGAATACAATATTTATACCCAACGTTAATGAAGCATATTATATTTCTTCATAATAACGTTACATAATATCAATATTATAACTGATATAATTTCTATTCAAATATCTCACATAGTGTAGCTTAATAATGTTATGTAACAATGTGCTATGTCACACCAGGCTCAAACTAAGATGATTAATATTTTGTGTTGAATTAAAGCTAATATAGTTACGTTGTGAAATAT